>JAWNPL010000145.1:11327500-11560000 GCA_035047545.1 Drosophila paranaensis
TGGGGCGTATGATTAATTTTTGTTTCACTGCGGCTCTATTCAGTGGCCGGAATAGTTTCCCAGCAGCAGCAACAGAACTTGGCCAGCTGACTTTTCACTGCACATTTTCACATTTTCCAGTTGCCGTTGTTGTTGCCCACTTTGGACATTTAAGCCGCTTTTGGCATGCGTACAACTGGCGGCTTTTTCCTGCTATCCAGCTACAGCTCCAACTCCAACTCCAACTCCAACTCCAACTCCAGCTTTAGCAGCAGCTCTCTCTCTCTGTCTCTCTCCGTCTCTGTCTCTGTCTCCGTTTGCGAGTCGAGCTAGCAGCTGATTTATGCGCCTTCTTCGACGTCGTCGGTGTCGCTTGTTGTTGTTGTTGTTGTTGTTGTTATTGCTGTTGTGTAGGCGCGTTTCATGTAATCTGGCGGGTAATCCAAGTGGCCAAGCGTGAGAATTTTACTCATTGGCTTAACTCGGCTCAGCTCAGCTCGACTCGACTCGACTCGACTCGACTCGACACGGCTCGGCTAGGTTCAGCTTTAGTTTTGTTTTTCGCAAGTTGGCCCCGCTTCCGTATCATTTGTGTTCAATCAGCGAACATGCACCAAATTTTTATTTAGTAGCCAGGTGCTGCAGCTGCAGCAGCAACTGCAGCGCCACCTAGCGGTGCTTTAGCGGTGGGTGTGAACCGCACCAGCTGAAGGTCACATTGTCTCTCTCTCTCTCTCTCTTTCACTCTCTCTGAGTCTAAATTGGGTGCGTCTGCGTTGATTTTCCCACGCTGATTACGAGCGAAAAGCGAGAGAGAGAGAGAGAATAGTTTCTGCTGCGGCTTTTGGCCAAAAAGGATGCGCCGCTTGACAAATGTCAGCGTCAGCCCGAATCCCACAACGTGTCCAAAGATGATGATCACCTAGAGCAGTGCCTCTGTGTGCGACTTTTCACCAGCAGCAGCAGCAGCAGCGGCGGCAGCAGCTCGTTTTCTTGTAATGTGCTCATTTTCCTTTTGCGGCAGTTGCCCGGGAAAATTGGGTTAAGTTTGACTTTGGTTTTGGCTTCGGCTTTGGCTTTGGCTTTGGCTTTGTTGCTGCTGCTGCGGTTGGCAATGGACTTGCTCTAGATTAACAATTGCTGATTATGAGGAACATAATGATGTTGCTGTGAATGATGATATTCATGGGCTTATGGCCAAGCTAACAGCCTTGCGGCTATTTTTAGAGCTGCACTAACAAAAAGGGCGCGTCCCGATCTACAAACGGGCGATAAGCAGCCACAGGCTCTGAGCTCTGAGGCCAGAGCCAGAGCCAGAGCCAGACTGCAGCCGCGAGAGCGCTTAGTCATTCCACTTGTTGTTGGCAGCTCACCCACGTAACCCAAGACGCTGACTCAAGCCGGCCAAGACGTTGCCTGTTGTCTGTGGACTGTGGACTGTGGACTGGGCTGGGCTGGGCATGCAAAAATAATGTCGTCAGTGGAAATTGATCGATTTAAATGGAATTAAGATCATCGACAGTCTCCCTCTCTCCCTCTTTCTCGATCAGCCTGACTCACTGACTTAGTGAACGACTAAGCCACCAGCAAAGGCCACAGTCACAGTCGCAGTCAGAGTCGCCGTCAGAGTAGCTCCTCAGCTTGTGCCTTTAGCCTCTGCTCGAGTGCAACTTAATTATGGCTTGTTTGCTTTACGGCCGTCTGGGAGGTGCGCTCTGTCATTGCCAAACAATTGCAATCGTCGTCGTCGTTGTTGTCCATGTTGCTGCTGCTCCTCCTCCTGCTGCTGTTGATGGCTATCAGCAATCAGGCGCTTTGTGCGCCAGCCACAACAACAACAACAACAGCAGCAGCAAAGCTGATGAGCAGCAGCCGCCGCAGACATTTAAATTGTGGCAAGCGATTGGCATAAAACGACTTTTGCCCAGTTGCATTTTGGCATTGCCCATGCCCAGGCCCAGGCCATGCCAGGCCCAGGCCCAGGCAATCAAACAAAACCTCATGACAACAGCAGCGAGATAAGCGCAACGCGCCTGCAGTTAGCGAGATGAAAATAATATCTGGACAGCTGCGTGGCCTTCGGCAAATCTTTTAGCCAAGCAAACGAAAATAAATAAAAAAAAAAATAAACACAACAAAAATATAAAATATGACAAAGAGAATAAATGACAAAAGCATAAAAAACGCTTTCAATGCATTTGTGTAGATTTTCACACGCTGTCGCCAACAAGTGCGTGATTGTGCGAGTGTGTGTGCCAGTGTGTGTGTGTGTGTGTGTGTGTGTGTGTGTATGTGTGTTGTGGAAGTGTGTTTAATCATATACTCAAAAGTTATATGGATTTGTATGCTGGTGACGTAGTTAAAGGCCTTTATCTAGCAGGGCTGCTGGAAACATAAATAATAACAAAAGTATACCAAAGTTAATGAAACATATATAAAATAATATGATATTTAAATATATCATGAAGTCTTGAAAGATAAATAACTAAAACTAAACATAAACAAAAAATTGATATATTTAAAAAATTTAAACATAAATTAAATTAACAAAATAAAATATTTAGAAAATATTGTAATTAAATATGTTGGAAAATAAATAGTTAAAAATTAAAAAAATATATATATATGTCTCCTATAAATCTATTATTCTCTTAAACTGCTGCTGCAGCCCTCGTCTCCAATCGAACAAGTAGTTGTGTATAAATTTTGTTTGTGTGCGGCGCTTATCAGCATTATCACTGCCGCATTGTTTTTATTCACACGCCCCCTACACACACAGACACACTACGTTCACACACACACACATGTACACATTGGGCTAGAGTAGACTCTCTACAGCAGAAATATCTACAGGATTTACATAAAATGCCATCAAATATTTGCATAACATTTTGACAGTTTTTGTGGAAAAACATGCCAAGAGGTGGGCACAAACAACAACAGCAACAACAACAACAACGAGCGCAAACAGTAGCGGTAAATTCTGTTGCTACGTCATCGACTTTGGCAGTTGACAAACTTTCAAATCACGTCACGGAAAATTTGTGTCGGATATTTTCATTGCTTTTTGAACTTTTTATCAAAAATGCGTTTACAGCAAACAACGAGAATAAATCAATTGTTGGATCTGTCACATTGCTGTCCGTTGTTCTGTTTGTTTGTCAGTTGTGTTTGTTTGTTTGTTTGGCTGTTTGACTGCTTGCCTGCAGCGCCAGCGTCAGTTTGACAATTGACTTTGATAACGCAATGCAAACCGATTGCAGGCGAATCAAGCTGCGCTCGCACGTGAGCAGAGATTCATTGGATTTATTTAGATAAATTATAGATAAATTAGAAATAAATATATACTATCTATTTATAATAATTTTTATATCTATAAATATATATTTATTTATAATTATCAATACTATGAATTATAAATTAAATCATGTATAAATATAACTAATAATAAAATATATAAAAATAATTGTTTATTTATTAAATTGATTATTAAATTTATTATTTAAAAAAAAAACAAAAAATAATTAATTAAATTTAATAATAAATATAAATAAATATGTTGAATAAACAAATATTTTTGCAATTTATTTATATATTTATATATATATAATCAATCAAAATTTTAGCTTGAAAAGTTTTAAACCTTTTCTCATCGCTGACGTTCTTGACTTACATAACTTAATGCAAACTGTGTGTAGAGTTGGTCTGTTTGTTTTTCCTGCTCATAAATTTCGCTCAAGTTTTAGATTTTTTGTAAATTTCGAATTCAAAGAAAAGGCTGTTTATAATTTGTGCCCCCGCGTGAGGTGTGCTCGCAGCTCTAATCTACATATAAACTGTTTGCCCGAGGCACTCAAAATGTCGAGCACGTGCTTCACTCATAACAAATATTTTGCCAGCTGAATTTTAAGAAATGAATACCTCAAATTTATGTTCGGTTCAAGATTTGTTGGCAGCGCTTTTCCAATTTCACTTTTCAAATACTTTTTGTCAAATATCCGCCGAGTATTGGGTGTCACTCGCAAAGCATTCTACGATTGATATCTGTCGGGGAGATAATGAATGATGTAGTGAAGCATCGTAGCTAATGATTCATTGGCATCGCTCTTAGAGCATAACTTTTTTGCTTATCAGTGGCAGCTGCGATTTTTGATAAGCCACCTGCAGCGCTTGGCATTAGTCAGAGCAGAACGTGAACGTGAGAAACTATGCGCCAAGATAAGAAAACGCCGCTAGAAGAGCCAAGTATAGAGCGTGCTGCTTATGACGACGATGACAATGACGATGATGATGATGCTTAGTATGGCTTAGACAACGGTTAGCTGCAACAGCTGGGTGTATAGATATAGCAAAAATAGATAGAGAGAGAGACAGAGAGAGAGAGAAACGAGAAACAGCAGAAGCAAAGCAAATCAAATGAAATAAACAAAACAAATGCAACTGCGGCAAGTAGATGTGCGAAGAGCACGAAGGCAGAGGCAGAGAAGGTGGCAGCTGCGCTGATTTTGTTGGCATTTAGAGGCAGCAACTGCGGCACTCACTTGACTTAATTAAACGGGGCAGCCAGTGTTATAAAAATATATATACAGATATATATATATATTTATATGTAGATATAAAAGTAAATATGGGGCCGTCTATAGAAGAAGACAAGGCGTAAAAAACGAGACGAAGTTCAAAGCAAAGTGCCAGCGCAGACAGATATATACAGACAGAGAGAGAGAGAGAGAGAGGAAGAGAGAGAGTGAGAGAGTGAGAGGGAGAGGGAGAGTGACAGTAGTGTTTGCCTTTGCTGCTACTTATCGCTTATCTACGCTGATTAAGATGGTCTAACTAGGCAAATGCCAGCCTTGGTGCCAATGGGCCTTACCAATTTTTGCATATGCCCATGTCCGCTCTGGGTGGGTTGTAGTTGTCGTCTGCGTTGCTGTCTATTTGCTTGAGTTGTCAGCAGCAATCAGACGTTGACAGCGCACAACCTCGACGTGAAAGTCGCGGTCGTTGCTTCAAAGGAAATCACATTGCGTATACGCAACGTGCAAATAAACAAGCAAATGCGCCAAACAAACATGGAAAAATCGACAGATCTCAACGGGCGACAATCATCGTGCATACATTAAGTTGTCGTTGTTGTTGTCGTTGTTGTTGCTGTTGCTGTTGCTGTTGGTGTAGCTGCTGCTGTTTGCTATTTCCCTTCAGTTCAGCTGTTTTTCTTTCTTTCTTTCGTTTTATTAGTTTTGCCCGCTTGCGCCTTCAAGACATTTTCATTGCGAACATTTGGCCACACGTGCCGGCCATTCATTTGCCAGACCAGATCGTCGAGAACTTGTACACTGTTTTCTTCGGCCAACTGTCTGGCTGGTTGTCGTTGTTGTTGTTGCTTTATTGTGCACAGAAGTCAAGTCATAGAAATCAAAGTCGAGCAGCAATCGGCTATCTAATCTACCAATCGTATTTGCTTTTCACTATTTTCATTTTTGATAGCCCAACACAGTAGTTGAATTAAATTAATTGATGTTTACCCAGGCAACAACAACAATAGAAATAATTTGTTTACACTCAAATGCGACTCACCGGGCGTATACTTAATGTTGTATGCTCGCAGCTCAAGTGTATCTTATCTGAGCAATTGCACACATATGCAAATATCATAATGTTTTATAGACAAGCAGAGGGGGCGGGGCTAGGGACTGCCCCCAAATTCCAGCTAAGCAGGCGCGTGCTAGACCCGCTGCCAGCAATTGTAAAAGAGATATCCGATTCAAATAAGATAATGTGCGTATACAAACGTCGCTTTATGGCCAATGCAATAAATCACTTGACTCGAAATTCTATTTATTTAGCCGAGCCATCGAGGAATGACACAATGTCGCCCGAGCGCCAATAAAAATGAATCAAAAATTATAAAATAAATAACGAGCGCTCGCACACGAAAACATAAATAACCAAAAGTTGACAAAAAAATAAATATATATATATATATATTTAGATATACATATGTATATATTAAGAAAATGCAGAAGAGCTGGCAAGTTTTCTATATTTTTTTTTTTTTTGGAAAAACAACGTAAAATGTTGGAGAACAACAAGAAAAACTTCCGTTTGCTGTCGCCAGCGAATGTGGGTCAAACATAAAGAAAGAGTGAGAAAGAGAGAGAGAGATGGAGAGAGAGAGGTGCAAGGGGAGAGAGAGCGAGAGAGTAGCAAAGGGGCTGCCAAAATAAAATGTCTTTCAGCGCACGACAACGAAATTCGAAATTCATATATTTAAGAGCTAAAAAAATACCAAAAAAAAAAACATAAAAATAACAAAAATAAGTAAAATTTCACATTGCACATTTCATTAATTTGGCTTAAGTGAAATCTTTGGGAATACCAGCGCCCTGAGAACAATGATATATATATATAGTATGTAGTGTATATATATATGTACAGTTATAGTAAGTACATTCGTGTATGCAAATTGAATGCAATTTGGACGACAGATGGCGCCAGTCAGCGTGTCGCATGCAATTCGCTTATTAATTCAATAAAATCTTAATAAACGTAACGATTCGCAGTCACCCTCCGCCTCTCAGCTGGCAGCGGTCCATTGCTAAACCACATGTTGTCGCCATTGTCTATCTCTCTCCCACTCTCTATCCGTCTCTCTCTCTCTCTCTCTCTCCCTCTCACTCAGTTTCTTGTATTCTTTTTGATGGATTTGCATGAATCATTGAGGCGTCACGCTTGAAGGAAAAGCGCACAAAAACTTGAGTTGAGCGAAAACAAACAAACGTGAAAAAAATTATTATGTTTCATATACATATATATATATATATATATATTTATGAGAGTATATATATGTATGTATATATTTGTGAAAAGTTATTTTAATGCGAGTACGTCGCCGCCATCTCCTGTGTGCTAAAATCGTCGACAGGCAGCAGCCAAAACGACGACAGTTTTCCTGCCGCTGCTTTGGCAGCGTTTCCTCTCCGTTTATTTTCGATTCCTAGTTGTCGCAGTTGTTATGCCAGACTTTTCCGGAAGCGCGGCGCGACAGCAGCTGCGGCTTTGACGTAGTGTTGACGCACACACAGCCCAAAACAGTCCAACAACAAGAGCAGCATCTTCATAAGAGGCCAATGAGCTCTGGCAGCGAGAGGATTTCGCCAAAAAAATAACTGAGTGCATATCAAATTTCAGGGCCTCTCTTTGCGATTCTCAGGCTAGAATTAAGAGACTCCATATTACTGCCTGATTGCTGATTGATCATTGAATGAACAACTATATCAAGCTGCATGGCCTGGCCTCTCTTAGCGATTCTCATAGATTTGACACAAAGACTCTAAGCGCCATTCGCGTGCTCAACTTGGCCACATTGTGGGCGGTACGCTATGAATGGCTTATAATGTTTGCTGATTCCCAGAGTTGCTTGACTTTTAACTAGCTTTCTCGGTATATTCCCTGCCCACATATCATGGCACACTCAACCCCCGAAGCACTTCGATAATCATCTTTTAAGCGCATAATTAAGTCATAATAACAAAGAATTGAAGCGAACTGAAATGATATGCCAAAATAATAAAATAAAAAAATGAAAAAAAAAAACAGAAAAATTATGAAGAAAAAATATTAATAAATATCAAAATATATATGAAAAAAGACAGACAAAAACGAGAAAAAGAAGCGGAGGAGGTGGAGGAGGTACGCGTATAAAATGTTCATCTTATTATTATGCCTCGAATTTGATTGTGAATCAAAGCAAAAAACTTGAAAAGGCTTCGACCGGCAACTGCGTGCCGAAGAGAGGGGGACTGCCCTCTCTCTGCCTCTGCCTCGGCCCGCCCCCTCTTCGATGGGGGGGGGGGACTTTTGGGCATGACAATTGTCAACTTGTTTGCGTGCTGCCTTCAATTCTTAATCGCCTTCTGTCCATAGCCACTTGTGAGTTGCTTTTTTTCCAGTCGATTATTCGGCGTGTAGCTCCTTCACGCAGAGCGAGAGAGAAGGGCATAGAGCAGAGTAGAGAGCCGCCGCCAAGCAATTTGGGAGCGTGAGAAAGTGACGCGCACAATTAAAATGCGGTTTTATGGGCCGTCGCATTGGCAACAACAAAAAATACGCGAAAAAATCATAAATTATAAACAATAAATTATGTTTTAATATATAACATTTTATAGAATTAATATTTAGCAGCATTTTCCTTTCGAGCGAGCCACGCGAGAGACGCATAAATTACCATTCGCTTAGCATTAAATCAAATCAGAATTCTCTTGTTGAATATATAAATAGAGCTCAGTGATTTAAGCAGAAATCTTATGATATATATATAGTATATAGTATATAGTACATGATATATATATGTGCAGACGTCTCTCTTGATAATTATCATTATGATTATTCATTTAGCTGGAAAAATTCGCGTGAGTTGCATAATCAAAGCAAAAAATAGGAAAATACCAAGTCTATTCGCATGCAATGCTTAAAAATGCATTTAAAAAAAAAAAAAGAAAAACAGAATAAAGAATTGAAAATAGAAAATACTTGGTAATTGACCAATTCTCACTATCTATATCCCCCTCTCCCTCTCTCTCTCTCTCTCTCTCTCTCTCTGGTAATGATTCATTCATTCACGCAATACGCAATTATCATGTGATGCACGCCCCTACGGACACGCCTCCGCCCCCGCCCTCTCGCCCACGACACGTGAGATGCCGGCTAATTTAAGTTAAGCCAATTTGCTGTCACATTGTCTAGTGGGCGTGGCAAGTGGGCCAGCAATTTCATTGCCAAATTGTCGCCGCTTATGACTCAGCGGCCGCCGAGTGCGAAGGAGACAATTTGGCAATCGCTCCCCAACCGAACGATTGGCCCATCTGCAATTGGCTGCGATTGGCGCACGATGCGTTAATTAGGCAAAACTTAAATATAAATCGAATGCTAAAACATATCAATTCAATCCGCCAACAATGTAACGAGCACGTGCAGCGAGGCGATGCTATTAATGATACTGAGACTGAACCAATGTGAAAATGGTGAAGAGATTCTGTGAACTATGAGATGGGATAAATATATACATATAATATACAGTACATACTTATACTAATAATACCTCCAATCAAATGAAGGCACTCTCCAATCAGTCAAAATATAACTTATCACTTCTCTTTAATATCTCTCTTCATTTGATATCCCTCAGTTGAATATCTCTCAGTTGAGCACATCTTCACATCTTTCCCAATTCTCTACAAATTCTATATTGTTATGATATTTATGATATTTATAGAGTGTTATGATATTTATAGAGTGACTGTAAAATACCATTTGAATAGCGTATAAATAGTACTTTAAACTGACTCCCTACTCATCTATTCCCTCTGTGCACTCGCTCAAAGTTATATACATTTACCTATATCTATATCTAGTTCATGTGATTAGTCCTTGAAAGCGATTTCATGTCATATTCTGATATTTACGATCGCAAAGTTCATCACAAACAACTTACGTTTAACAACAAAATGCTGAAGAATTCGTGCAGACGCGACGCGTCCATAAAATGCAAATAAAAAAGAACTTAAAAAGCAAAAAGTGGAAAAAGAATTTCATTAATTTCTAAGACGATATTTTGTTTATGGCGCCGAGGCACAAACGATTTTCAACTTTTTCGCGCATAAACAAACTCGAATTAATTAGAATTTAAGATACAGACGCTAGACACATCTCTCCCGATCTGTCTATATATAGGCTGTAAATTGGAAAATTCATAGACTAATGTTTGAGCTTGTTGTTGCCCTTGTTGTTCTTACAGCACAGAACGCATCGATCATATCGATATCAACTGAGTCGAACAATGCGACGATCGAGAACAACGCGGAACTGCGCATCACATGCAAGGTGGAGGGCCGGCCGCCCCCGAAGGTGACCTGGTTCAAGGACGACAAGTCAATAAATAACAAACGCCCTGAATACCAATTCAAGCATTACAAGTGAGCCACGCAAATCCCAGTTCAAATTGTTAAATAATTCTCTACATATATATATATATATCTCGATCGGTGCCTTGCAGAAGACGTTCCCAGCTGATTGTGCCCCACTTTAGCGGTTCCACCGATGCGGGGAAATACGAATGCCGTGCCAAGAACAAAGTTAGCAACACGATCGACAAGCGACGCATCATGATCAATGCCCATCCAGGTAAGACCTTCAACAGTCTCTCTCTCTCTCTCTCTCTCTGTCGAGATCTTTCCATCCATCTCTTCGCACGCATCTTTGATGTGCGTCTGTCATGTTTTGGCTAGCGCTCCAATTCATTTCTAATTTATGGCCACATTCGAAGGCGACAAACCAGGCATGTTGTCTTGTAAAGCAACAGCACTGATGATTCAATTCTGATTACATATAACCTAAGTATATATGTATATATTTATATATATTCTTTTACAGTTCCCTATCGACCGGATTATCGCAACACGGGCAAGCCGTGCGAGGTGGATTTTTGCTTTCATGGCGGCACCTGCAGATTCATAATTGATCTACCCCAGTTCTATTGCAAGTAAGTTGGGATTCATCTAAACTATGTTACTCGCGATACAGCTGCTTCCTCACTCACTCACCCTCTCCCTCTCTCGCTCGCTCCAAATCGAACCCAATGTCAAGTGGCTGCGCTGTGATAAAACCTGCGACAGCTGATAAAGTCCGCTTAGAGTTCTGGAGAGTCGACCCACTTGAGAAACTGTCGAGAAAAACTGTGTTCCTCGATTTTGGCATCGCATTACACGAACGAGTGAAAATTTCTCTCAACTGTAGGATTTCAGAACTCCACAAACTCACACTGACACTCACACACACACACACACTCTTAGCAATGTGAATAATGTCTTTCGGCGCCTCGTTTTATACATTATCCACGTTCTATGTGTGTGTGTGTATGTATATATATGTGTGTGTATGCAAGACGCATATATCCACTCGTATATGTAAACCAATCCAATTCCATTCACTCGCAGCCCCCAAAAAGCGCATTGTACTCGGCGCTACTCGCTCACTTACTGAAGAGAGCATATTCGCTTTTTAGCAATGTTGGGCTTGCTGTGCTAGACTGAAAGTCCCCAACTCTCTTAAGGGCTCAATTTACGAGTTAAGATCAGCACACAGCCTCAACATATAGATTTATAGGATATATATATATATATATATATATATATATATATATATATAGGTACAGAGTCCGTTCCTTACCATATGTCATGCCTTGAGCGCGTATTCTGCAGTCAGTCACGCCCAACTGCAATGTTCTTGCTCGTTTTTGTCTGATTCCTGCCTTCTGGGTCTGTGAAAAACCATTTTCATTTTCATTTTGAGTGCTGGACTTGCAAAAAAAAAGAAAAGAAAAGAAAAAATATATATTTTTTTTTTAAGAGAGAGAGTGAAAAAAATAAAAGAGTAAAAGATTGTTAATTAAATTGGCTGGCTTCGTTTTTTTTTTTTTTTTGTGCTGTTTTTTGCTACTGCCGCCGCTGTTTATACTCGAGTGATGCGAGGGAAATGCTGCTGGAACACAGTTCATGGCCATCTAAATGTGCTGTATACTAAATTTTCCTTTACTTTCGTTTTTTTTTTGTGCCAAAGATCTGAAGTGTTTGCATCGCATTTAATACCATTTATAATACAATACGATCTTTAACTTATGCATCTCTCTTCTTCTTCTTCTTCTTCCTGCTCTTTTTGTGTGCTTTCAGTTGCCCGGATGGATTCTACGGGGTGCGCTGCGAGTACTCCGGGCCAGACAGTACGTACATCAATACAAACACTCCCATATGTGGCGCCAAGTATTATGGAGGGTATTACTGCTAAAATAGGCACTTCTATAGCATCGATTGTTTTAGATCGAGTTACAGATAAACCAAATCCAAATCCAAATCCAAGTCCAAGAAAAAACGAAGCGAATTTAAATCAAATGAAAATAATTTCAAATATCCAAATCTTTAAAGAGAATGATCATACACACACACACACACGCATATATAAACCAAATATAGTTGATAACACACGCACACACACACATACACACACACACATACATACACACGCAAAGTACAAATACAGAGTATACCAGGCAATCAATCCAATCCTAAGATTCAGTTAAAATCAGCTCCTTCCGTCTCTCTCATAACAGTTGTCAAGTACTTGAGCTCATCTTGAATTTTTATTTTATGTTTTTTTGTTGATTAGAAAACACATTCCAAAAAGCAACAAAGCAAAGTCTTTAATCTAACAAAAGTTTGTTCTTTTTTAAATTAAAATAATATTATATAAAAAGCAATCGAAACTAAACTAAACTAAACATTTATTACAAATAAAGGAAATTACGATAATGCGAATAAAAACAAATGGTGCTATAGAAGGTTTATTTTAAATAGTTATTACATATAGACAAAACTATTTTTATTTAAAAAACAAAACCAAAAACAAATTTTCTCTATGAAGTAAATGTTAAAAACAAATAAAAATTTTGATTTTCCATTTACACAACAAAAACATACAAAACAAAATTAAATTAGAATGCAACTCACTCGACTCAGATTCAGACTCATACTCATACTCAGACTCAGACTCAGACTTAGTCAGAAATGATCACATAGACAACAGAATACCTACCAAATACTGAAATATACTTGTCGAACCATTCGATTGGCGCAGCCTACACTCATATGGAATACCTATATACAAATATAACGATAACGATTACGATAACGATAACAATAACAATATAACAGTAAACAGAGGCTCTCTTAAGTTAGTTATTCTTTGCAACACATGGCAACCCTATTCAGCTGTCGCCAAAGTACAGTCACCACAACAAAAAATGCGTAAAAAGCACTGATCGAAATTTTGTTTTGTTTTCGATAATTACAATTCATTTTTATTTTTTGTAGTTTGCAACACAAACAAACAAAAAAGATATACAAAAAAAAACAAAACAAAAAACAAACAACTCGATGCGATGTAACAACATGAAAAATAATACTTCATTGAATAACAATAATTATTTCTTTGCAATTAATTTAGTTCTTTAGTATACGTACACATACATTTTACTTTGTTTTTTTTTTTACTATGAAACATTAACACTTTGGCTGTAGATTTTGACAAAACCAAAAACCAAAACGAAACAAACAACAAATTTCATACGCTCTCCTTACAATATTATTTATCTGGTGGTTGTTTATCGATAATAATTATGGACTAAGTTTGTGCGTTCGTCCCCTTACCTGTTTTTTGTTTCGGTTTACCTCTGCACCACTATTTGTTTTCATACTTTTTATTTTATTTACTCTCTCATACATAACGCAAAAGAAAATAAACGTTAAAGCTTATTCGATTTGAAAATCATGCATGAACAAACTTTTTTGGTTCGCAACGGAATCTGTTTTGAGCTAGTTCATTTTGGTATTGTTTGTCTTCTGCTTGGTATTAGGTCAGCTAGTTACGAAAAACCAAAACAAAAAAAAACAAAAATTAATAGAAAATCGAATTAATTTTTAATTTTTATTTATGATTTAATCTCTTCACAGATATTTTGTTGCAATCTACGGCCAAATACATACCTTAAATAATGACTATTTTAATGCATAGAATTTTTTATTGAAATGAAAATGAGAGGAAAAGAACACATTAAAACCAATTCAAATCAAGTAAAAGAGCGAAAACAAAAATAAAAACTCCCTGCACTCCAACGCCGACAAATGTAATTTTTTTAGTATTATGTTTAAAAAATTCTACAATTTGTTGCAACACACACACACACACACACACACACACACGCACACACAAATAAACACACAAAATTTAGAAAAAATTTCCAAAAACTGCTTGCAACTACAAAAAGAAAATTGATATGTGATTTGAATTGAAAACAAATACATCAAACAGCTGCAGGCTGAACATTTTCTTGTACTCTTTGGCGTTTGTGCACGGTGACAGAATTTTGTGTATGAAAATTGAAATCGGAATTTATTTATTGTACTTTGTATTGCGAGAAAAACTAAAACAAAAATATTAAAAAAAAAATACATAATGAAAGATAAGAAAAGATAGCGATTGACCCTGACACTGACATTGTTGCGCTTTTGTTGTTGTACCATAGACATATATATAGATCATATATAGAATGAACTTGTAATAAACCATGTATATACATATACATATATATCTATTTCTATATATACTTATATTCGTTATAGTTCACAATAAGTTTTATGTACATTTCAACTAAGCTATAAAAACTAAAACTAAAACTAAACTAAAACAAGAGAAAGGAAAAGAGCCTAACCATAATTTATTTTGTATCTTAAGAAATAATAATTTAAAACCTTATTTGCTAAGTACTCGTACATAAATACTTAATTTTGAAGCTTTCAATTATTTCCCCATTTATAGTTTCTTTAAATGCAAACTTAATTATTTTTTTATGTATATGTTGAGAAAAGAGCTTGTAATTCTGCTTCGTGGAGGAAGAGACTATTTTTAGTTAACTTAAGTCAAAATTTTTTATTTAATTATTGAAAGATTTATACCAAAAATACTATGTAAAGTTTAATTTTAATTGAAAAAAAAAAACAAAAACAAAAAAACGATGCGTAAGAAAAAAATGTCATTAAAAATTTGCAAATACTTCACTTTTTCAAATTGATTTCTTTTATAATTATTACATTTTTATTTATAGCTAAACAATTACAACAATTATGAAAACAACAAATACAACACTTTTTATTGATTCTTGTTTTTTATTCGATTATTTGTTTCCAAAAGTCGAATAAAGATATGCTTGATTTTTCGACAGGTTCGACCTACAAAATGGCTTTTGGCAGCGGCAGCAATCAAAGCAATCGATGGATGAGAAGCAGCCCGAAATAAGCGCATACGTTATTTTGCAGCATACATGGATCTCATGAATCTAAATAAGTTACATATGGCTAATAAAATACATGTATTTGTTGCAAGAACTGCGGTGGCTATGAATTTAATTTTGAATTTTCTTTAAATGGCGCCAAAAATTTGGTATTTTAGTGCATTTAGCAATATTTAGGTATTTTTTGTACCAGTTCAACTTATCGGTTAAGTCTAGTCGATACATCACATGGAGCTTATGAACTACTTTAGAGTTATGTTACTGATTCACTATCATTCAGAACTAGCCGCCAAACTACAATCTGACATAAATGTAATAAAAAAAAAATCTGCTTTAATAAATACATTTTTATGAGCATAATATTTAATTTGGAATTTTCTTTGGTTGGCGCCAAAAATGTTGAATTTAAAAGTATTCAGTCAACTTTTGGTATTTTTTCGACAACTGTGAACTAATGAACTACTTAAACATTTTACTTCGTGAGTGATTCTTTGAACCCAGCTAGTTAGTTCAAGAACTGAACTGTAAAGACAGCTTCAAAAATTAGCGGCTAAATTGGTTGAAAAGTTTTCTTTTATTCATTTCGATAAAGATCAGTGCCTAATATGTCGACAGCTCAAGCAACCAAGAACTGTATCACTCTCAAGGGCTCAGCCCAAATCATTGTCGAGTACTTGAGTAAGTTTGGAAACGCCAAGTTCAACTACAACAACGACGCCAATAAAAAAGCGCGATCTAAATGGCGTCCCGCCTTTGTTTATTTGCGAATTTAGAATACGGCATCAATTCGATATTATTCCAACGTGGTATTTACCCAGCCGAGAACTTTGATAGCACGCAGCAATATGGTTTGACCATACTGATGTCCAAGGATCCAAAGATCACAACATTTCTGCAGAATGTTCTGAAGCAAACTGAAGGTTAGTTAAATTAATTAATTACATTTAGTTGCAAAGAGCTGAAGCAACTGATTTCCATTAACCTGTAGAATGGCTTTCGAAGAACATGATTAACAAAATTTCGATGGTCATTACGAATGCGCATACTAAGGAAGTGCTCGAATGTTGGGACTTCAAGATGCAGGCGGAACTTGGCGACGGCGTTAGCGATGGCAAGGATCCCAGCAAGCAGACGTCATCGAAGCAGCTGAGCCGCATTCAGAACGAGATTAGGGATGTGATGCGGCAGATATCGGCAACGGTTAGCTACTTACCGTTGCTCGACTGCATTTGCACTTTCGATGTGATGATCCACACGCTGCAGAACACCGAGATACCTGCACAGTGGGACGAGACCGGCGCCGTGTTCATACAGAACGCACAGGCGGTGCAGCTGCGCTCCTTCTCCACGGGCCTGCACAAGGTCGACACTGTGGTCAATTACAAAATGAGCTCCTAGTGATATTTTTATTAATAATATTTATTTCGTTTCTATTTACATAAGTTAAGCCACACGTATATATGTTTGCGAATTACATTAAAAGCCAAATCTGAAATGGGGCTAATAATTTGAATAGTAGTTGAGCTCCGCATCCTTCGCCTCCGCCGGTTTAAATGTCATCTAGAGCAGGAGAGAGAAGTTTTTAGTAAGAAAAACTAAGCAACATATTTAACAAAATATAGGTTAGTAGACAGGACTAAAAAGGATTTGGTTCGGGTGGGCAATCTAACCAACTCTACCTATCCTAAGCAGAACTTAGTCGTCAAGTTTATTGGGAGCTGATGCTGCCTCTGCTTTCTTTACATTGCTGTGGCTACCGTAGTCTAGTCAGTACCAAAGTATTTCTGGCCAAAGTGGTTGGGCGCCACCGGGTGCAGCTCGGAGGTGAGAATCTTCATTTTGGGAAACGCTGTAACCACAGTGCGAGCGGCAGCGGGCGTGCAGAACAGATTCGACAATATAATGCATTTCTCCGGCACGCCGTGCTCTCGCAGTACGTTCACAGCCTTCAGTACAGTGTTGCCCGTGGACATGATCGGGTACATGAGCAGCACCTGGCGGCTGCCAATGTCATCGGGAAAGCGGGCATAGACCACGCGTGCCTCATGAGTATTAGCATCCGATTCGACCAGGATCTTTCCAATTCGTATAGAACGACAGCAATCGCGCAGTCCCTGCTCCATGGCCTCGCCGGAGCGTATGATGGAGACACCACAGTTGCCAGAGCGATACTTCAGACCCTCATAAATGGCACCAGTGGGCGTTTCGACATCGCAGTCCGTGTACGGCAACTGATTGAGTGACTCCTCGATGACGAGGCGGATTAGCCGGTCAGCATAAAATTTGAAATCGCTTCGTGAGGTATTTCTGTGTATGATGTGTGTATGATTAGCGATCGAGTTCCAACTGCAACCGAACAGCAACTTACTTGTCGCGTATGATGGTCAGCAGCTCGGCAACTTGAGAGTTTAGAGTGAGCAGCTTAATATTTTCACCATAATCGGTGAGAACTTCTTCGGGTGTGCACGATCCGATGGCCGTGCGCTGTGTCTGTTCTGGTTGTGGCTCCGCGGCTGATGGCTGCTGTTGTTGGTTATCATTTTCACTGCTCTCTTCAGCTTGCGAGCCATTGCTGCTGGGCGATCCACCGGTGCACATTATTTCTTGATTTAAATTACAAGTGAAAACTGGAGATTGTCGCCTGCTTTGTTTTGCTAGCGTGCCATTATAAACATATCGATGTATCGATTCATCTCATCAATCCGATTCTGTTCATATCGAAACTTTCATTCGCAGGCATCGATAGTGGTGCTATGATGCTTGTCAAGTATCGATAAGAGCGAATAGTGCAATCGCTGTCCCAACTTACCTCGTGTTCTGGCTGCAAACAAAGAAAAAGTGCATTTTAATTGTTATTAAATTACATATAATTTAATTTCAAGATATCAACGTAAGCGCGCGTGTGGGCTAGCGTCGTGCAGCAACTTACGTGCGCCTCTATATGCGTCTCATGGTCGCGTAAACGTCTCTCTGTGTGTGAGTGTGCGTGTGTATTGGCATTGTGTGGCTGTGGCATTGGCGCTCCGCTTCTGCTGTTGCTGCTGCTGCGCCTTAGTTTCCATTCATATTCTATTAACTAATAAACAAATAACCTTCGGGGCCGCAACGCGCCGAGTGCGACTAAGCCAAAAAATTAATATCAAATCATTGACAAGAAAGTGCGTCTCGTCGTCGTCGCCGCCGCTCCCCCACTGCCGCTGCGCTGGTCTGTTTCCGTATTGTTTGAGCAGCAGCAGAAGCAAGCAGCAACAAATTCAATTGCAAACGAAAAAGCAAAAGCAGAAAACAAAATATATACAGGCAAAACTATAGTGTTTGCCTGCGTGCGTGTGCGTGCGTGTGTGTGTGTGACGACAAATGGCGGACGTAAGTGATACAAGTGAACTCTTCGATCTCGAGCTGCACGAGGATGACAAAGCGCGAGACTCGGACGACGACAGGATCGAGCTGGATGACGTGAGTAACCGAATAAACTACGCACTACGCCAGGCCACCCCCGTTGCCCTCACTCACCCCATGCAAGTGATTTTCCTCTTTGTTTACCTTCTTCGCTTTGTCTGGCTGCCCTTCCCCCCCTCCCGTACAAAGCGTCAAGAAAAAGGGAATATTTCCTCTGTTTTTGGGCGCTGAACTCTGCGCGTCTTATCTGCTGCGCAAAAGTCCAACTCAGCAAAGCTTTGTGAAGTAGATTCTTCGCAGTTATCGCGTATATTGGGCAATCGTATCGAACTGTACAAATGTCCTTCAACAAATAATCAGTATCAATTACTCACGGACACATACACACAGACAGACACACACAGTAAGACAGGCAGGCCGACTTACCTGAGCGAGAGTATCAATCGTACCAGTTGGACCTTTTGCTTTGAATTGGTATTAGAGAAAAGGGTCTGAGTATGCAAATTCCTGGAAGTGATATTCATATTATATGTATATCTATATGTCAGACAGGTAAAATCTTTTATCTCTTGTTTGCCGAAGATTAGATACTCTTACCTTGACTTGACATACTAAGAGATAATTCGCCTCGTAATGGGGCTCACTGCTAAGCAAGCTCTATTAAATTGTTATATAAAAGGGTTTATCAACTCTTGATTTCATAAGGTAGCTCTAACTTTGATAAGTGTTACAAAAGAACCTGCTCGGCAGCGCATATTTCATGTCTATATTTAACGCTGGGTCTTGAGTCATTCTGTAAGCTAAACTCCCACTTAAAAAGGAACGAAAAATCTTATCAGCGTATAAAACGAAATTGGAAAACGAAAAGAAAAAAACTACTCTGCTGATAAGGCGCGAATAATCAAAAACAGAAAGAAAACGGATGAAATCGTGTCGATCGGCCGCGTGTGCAGCGGTATTTGTTTTATATTTTTTAGTTTTCTTCCCCTATCTATTGAGAATGCAATGGGGAAACTTGTTATATACCCATTGAAAAGCGAAGACTGTTGGAGCAGGCAGAGGTAGGCATAATAGAACTGATAACGTCTATGAGCTCTCGACTAATTAGGGTATGTGCCAGTCGTTCACGTATTTACGTCTTTGCCTTTTGTCACATATGTCATAAGTGGTTGTAACTGCTGAGCAGGCGCACGCCCTCGAAATGTGGACATTAGAAATTATGATTGATTTGCTAATTGAATTTCGGCGCCAGCAATGCGAAGCTTGATCGAGTTCCAGTTATCGTTAGAGTAAAATGGATTTACTTGCAGCACACCCGCATATATATTTATATAAATGATATATAGTTTGATATATATAGCCTGCATATAATGACGAGTTCCCCTACGATTCCAAACAAGTCTCCAAGTCTCGCCCCTAAACGGAGCAACAAACAAACGTTTCGGCAGCAGCAGCAGCCGCCGGCAGAGTATTTGGCATTATTCCGAGTTCTAATTTTAGTTTGTCATTAAAGAAAAGGTGTGCGTGTGTGCGTGTGTGTGTGTGTGTGTGTGTGTGTGTGTGTGTGTGTGTGTGTGTGTGTGTGTGTGTGTGTGTGGAGAAGTGTCTGACTCTATATACATGTGTATAAATATATATATACATATATTTACCCTCGCACATATTGCCGATCACCCGAGGGAAAACGGAATTCGTATACCGCTCGTTCTGCGTCGGCGTTGCCGCCTTTAACGATTTCTCTGCCGCAAAACACTTTCTCTGCACAAAGAGCGCATCACAATTCGTCTCTGTCATTAAGACGCTTCGCCCAGTTCCAGGTAGACGCGAACTTTCATAACAGAGATCAAAGACTTGCCTAAAGCATGTTGCTCTTGAGTCTGAAGAGTTAAGAATGAGCTCATAGCAAGGGATTAGTATGAAGAACAAATATGTTATATACATATATATGTGATAAACGTAGTTGCCTGAGCTGCAGAAGATCGAGAGGAGTGCTGGCTGTAGCAAATTTGAAAGGATGTACAGCTAGAACTTAAACTCAAAATAAATCTGTCTATCTTTATAATTGCTTTAGTTTATCATCTGTATTATAATTGTAACTCTGTTTCGCTTGGTCTCTCTCTTTCTCTATTTACAAACTACATTGTAGGCTTAAACAATAAACTATTGACTAATCGTTCAAGTTTTGAAATCTTTCTGACTCATTTGCATATTGTTTATTCTGCTCTTATCTTCATTTCTCTCTCTCTCATATTTCTCCTCTCTGTTTTGCAGGTCGATCTAGAACCGGAATTGAGCATAAACCTACACCAAGAGTGAGTAATTCGAAAGTTATGTCCGCTGCCAGGGGGCGGGGCAAGCGATGGCGCTGCGATTTCGATATGCGACGCAATTCTCTTCTGAGAACGGCAACTGAGTAAACGTTAAGGGTGTGGGGAAATACCCCATTCCATTCCCATCGGCTTGGCTTGGGCTGCCACACGCACACACATTATGATCGGGGCAGATGGCACACACCTGACGCGGCGGCAGCTACTGGGACTGATAACACGGCGGGCTTTGTCATGTGGCAGAAGTGTTTACAACTGGCAATTGACTAGCTACCAACAAGCTGTTGTTGGCTCGTCTAATGGGCAATATGCCAGCCTCGCCAGTGTGCAAACACTTGATATGTTGATGGAGTGAGCTGGTAGTTGGCCCAGCCAGGAGGGGGCGGGTGGTAGGCACTGTTATGGGATTTGGGGGCGCCAATTGGCGCGTGTTTGCCAACGTTTTTATTTATAGAACGCGTGGGTTGTCCATTTCCCACGCTTGCCTAGCAGCAATGCACACCAAATCTAAAGCACATTTGCTAAACTAATCGTGTCTGTAAATTTGCTCCTATCTCCCGCTGAACAGCAATGAAGGTCAGGAAACCATACAGCTCTCCGAGGAGAACGTTAATCCAGGCAAAATTAAATTGGGCCCAAAGGACTTCGAGCTCAAGAAAGTGCTGGGCAAAGGTGGCTACGGCAAAGTATTTCAGGTATGTTGCCACGAAATTCATATGAAATTCCTTTGTCACATCTCTTGATCTTTCGCTCAACAGGTGCGCAAGACCGCTGGACGTGATGCTAACAAATATTTTGCCATGAAGGTGCTCAAAAAGGCATCGATTGTGACCAATCAAAAGGACACGGCACACACGCGAGCCGAGCGCAATATACTCGAGGCAGTCAAGGTAAAAGGAAACGCTAGTCAAATCGATGGAGCTTGGTTCCCTCTGCTCTATTCTAATTGTTTCTCACCTTCACAGCATCCGTTTATCGTGGAACTAGTATATGCTTTTCAAACAGACGGCAAACTGTATCTGATACTCGAGTATTTGAGTGGCGGCGAATTGTTTATGCATTTGGAACGCGAGGGCATCTTTCTGGAGGACACCACATGGTAAGCGACCAAATTTATACTTCAAGCTAAAACACTAATCGGAATATTTGCTTGCAGCTTTTATTTGAGCGAAATCATCTTGGCTTTGGGCCATTTACACAATCTGGGCATCATTTATCGAGATCTGAAGCCAGAGAACATTTTGTTGGACGCACAAGGACATGTGAAGTTAACAGATTTTGGTCTGTGCAAGGAGCACATACAAGAGGGTATTGTCACCCACACCTTCTGCGGCACAATTGAGTACATGTGCGTGCACGCCCGTCAATTATTTACATGTTACTAAGCTTGTGCATATCTATGACTAAAATCGAAACTCTTTTGCTTAACAGGGCACCAGAAATCTTAACTAGAAGTGGCCATGGCAAAGCCGTCGATTGGTGGTCCCTGGGCGCACTTATGTTTGATATGCTCACGGGCGTGGTATGTGCCATAACATAATAATTTATTATTAGGAACTAAATCATTATCATTTGCAGCCACCGTTTACCGCCGAGAACCGCAAGAAAACCATTGAGACCATACTTAAAGCAAAGCTTAATCTGCCAGCCTACCTCACACCCGAAGCCAGAGATCTGGTGCGTCGCCTGATGAAGCGACAGGAGCCACAGCGTTTAGGCAGCGGACCCGACGATGCGGCAGCGGTGCAGTCACATCCATTCTTCAAACATGTCAACTGGAACGATGTAGTAGCTCGACGTCTAGAACCGCCCATTAAGCCACTGCTGGTAAGCCAACAATGCGCTATCAAATCTGAGCAATTGACCAAAGAGTTTTCTGTTCAATCCAAACAGCGAAGTGAGGATGATGTCTCCCAATTCGATACGAGATTCACACGACAAGTTCCCGTGGATTCACCGGATGATACAACGCTCAGCGAAAGTGTCAATTTAATTTTTCAAGTAAGTGTTAATGGATCGAGTGAAAGCTTACACAACACTTGTTTGTTTAAGACTATGAATGATTAGGAGTTTAATTATGGAGTAGATTCTCTTTCATGGCATTCATAGATAGCAATATTTCGTAATAGCTAAAGTTACCAGATTGAGAAACTCTTAGAGAAAACAAAGCTTTATCACGTTTCAGAGGTCATCTTTAATGCATTTGGGAGTAAGAATCGGGTTGGGACTTTCACAATAAATATTTCACTAAGGATAATCTTAATACTATTTAGGCCAATTCAATCAGCGATAATCGGCGCCGCATTGGAAGTGCGGCTCCTTCAGTGGTATGCCCGTGGGTCCGTCTGTAAATTCGCAGAAGTTAAGTCCGATGCGCCGAAAGGGATGACACTTGCTCTTCGGATTGCCCCATTTGCCGCGATAGGTTAGCCAGTCAGGGACCAAAGCGCGACCTATTATGAATATAAAATTAGCTGCAAATTCAAAACTTACCAATAACTACATACCATAAGAGCGCAAGTTCTTGTAGCTTATGTCGACGGCCTTCCAAGTGTTCCATGGCGTTCCGAAGCCATTGATGTCGTATAGCCGAGCGACTTTAACGAATCGATGCTTGCCGGGCGCCGTCCACAGGCCATGGGAGCCCTTCGCAGCGAAGAGCACCGGGTGATTCTTGAATGTTGTCACAGTTTTAGGGAAATTGGGACGCTGAAGAATACCTTTGCGCGTCTCTTGGCGCCGAAACTCAAAGGCTCCTGTCAGATGGCTGTAGCTGTAGTAGGCGCCCGCATCGTGGGCCGAGACATACATGGCCTGTGGCTCAGAATCCCCATTAAAGTACAGAGTCATGTGCTCCCAGTCACCCACATGGCTGCCAATGTCCCGCCGACGGCCCAGGCAGTAGCCGTAGACAGCCGGAAAGGGTATTCGGCCCAGCGGTCCCAGGCTCAGCGTGCACATCGTCTTGCCCTGGCTGTAAGGATAGAACATCCAATAGGTAACATGGAAGCTAGGCAGCTGCCCCTTGATTCTCTTTGTGGTTTGAGGCTGGGAGTCGCCTATGTTGTTATCCTCCATATTGTCATCCAGATCGACGCCGCCACTGAATTTCACATTGTCTGCCAGGTTGGCTATAAAGTTGTTGACTGGCAGGCCGTTCTCCAGCTCAGACTCTGGCTGGAGCGGCTGCTGCTGCTGTTGTTTCTGTATCTCTACTGTTGCGGGCTCAGGTAAAGATTCGCCGGCTAACTGCGTCTCGCCCATCA
This sequence comes from Drosophila paranaensis, assembly GCA_035047545.1. NCBI lineage: Eukaryota > Metazoa > Arthropoda > Insecta > Diptera > Drosophilidae > Drosophila > Drosophila paranaensis. The sequence goes on from JAWNPL010000145.1 coordinate 11,351,368, forward strand.
GATCGTAGTCACTCATTGGGCCGTACTCTGGCATGCTTGGCGCCTCTCGCTTTACGCGCTGGAACAGCGGAAACAGGCGCGATGAGCGTCGAACCGTCTCATTGCGTTCCTCCAGCGGGTCAATGGACACGGGTATATAAGGACCTCGTGTGCTGGCCATATGTGGCATTGGTAATGCGTCTGGCTCTCTTTTGGGCGGCGGTGGACACAATGTGACCACGCCGTAAATAGGCACAGGCGCCTCATTGGGATTGCGGCCGTAGATGAACGATTGTTCGTTCTTTAACAGATCCTCCATCTCGCCATTGGTCACCAGGTGCGACTTGGTGGAGTATTCGCTGAAAGGCACGCCAGGCGTAAAGCTGCGATCCTTGTCCATGGGATGGACGTGCTGCAGAAACTCCTCCACGCCCAGGGGCATGAATTTTTCCTCTGGCGCCAGCCATACGATGGGCGCCCACTGCTTGATTAGCCGTTCCACTAGAGTGGGGGGAAAACGAGATCAGTATAAAAGATAAACAAAGTTTTAATTAGCTCTCTCGCCTGCTCTGGCAATTACTCAACCCAGACCCGAAGACACTCAAAACCGGCCATTGCGCTCGTAGGCAGCTGCTCCACGGCTAGCTCTAAATTCGTTCGTTTTCAAATTCAGGTGTAATAAATTTCACTTTCACACACTTGAAGTGACCACCCAAATAAAAAAATACGTTAGCGTACCGACAATTTGCTGCCCTTCCCTGCTCCCTCAAGCGTTAACCGTGTCGTAGTTAGTTAATTTGCAATTTAAGCACTTGCCAAAGCCACGGCTTGTTTTCGTTTGGCTGCGCGTTCCATATAAATACGCATTTTCGGGCGGCAGCCACGCCTTCTTTTGCAGTGGCCCGAAAACTTTATCCAAGTAAATCATGTCGAAAATTTCACTTGAATTGCGAGCAAAGCTGACGTCGCTACTAAACTAATTCTAGTCGACTTTATGCTGCTCTCAAGAGCATAAAACTGTATTCACTTTCTCTATTTCATAAAGTTTCCTCGCTCTTCCACTGAGACTTGTTGAATTACTCTCACTTGCGTTTGCATTTGCGTACTCAATGTTTGAAAATCACATAGAGAGGTGTTGTAATAGAGTAATAAGCAAAGGGAAATAGAGAATTTGATGTAACTCAGTTCCTTAAATTAGGTAATTCTGAGATGCATAGAAATAGGCAGATGAAGTATGAACATAGATTACTTTAGATTATGTGAATCACATAGAAAAGCCCTAAATACCAAGTGATTCTAATTCTATTTAATTATATTCAAGAATTCTTATTTTCTTTGCATATGAAACAAACCAAAATCATAAATTGCTCTAAGAGTATTCGCTTCCAGTGAGAGTATGTGCAGTACGTGCAACAGCTGATCAGCTGCCTCCGTTGTAGTTGTTGTCGTTGTTACTGCTAATAGATACCGTATGCATACCTACTTCTTTATCTAATGCCGTTATTTGTGCATATTGCAATGGTTGTTGCGGTTGTTGTTGCTGTTGCTGCTGCTGTTGCTCATAGATGGCGGTGGAAGCTTCGTTGCTGTTGATGTTGTTGTTGTTGTTGTTGTTGTTGTTGTTGCTGTTGCTAGTGCTGCTGTAGTTGCTATCGATGAAAGTGGCAGCGCTGGCAGTTGCATTTAAAAGTATTGTTGTTTTTGCCGTGCTGCTGCTTATTGCAGCAACTGTTGCTGGTAGTAGTTGTTGCTGTTGCTGTGGGGGCAGCGCGGTCGCCATCAGCAGCAGCAACGAGAGTGAATTGATTTTCAACAGTTTGGACATTTTTACACAACAAAAACAAACAAAGTCTTCTTATGTATAGTTGTTATTGTTGTTGTTGCTGGCGAACAAAGCTGCGCTTTTATTTTTGCGGCAAGCAGCAATTTGTGGCTGCTGTTGCTGTTGCTGTCGTTGTCGCTGTTGTTGCTGCTGCTGTTTTTACTGTTTTCACACAATTCAACTGTTTGCCAATTTTTATTACAGATATCTTGCACATTGTTGTTAGTTGGCAGTTGGTTAGGTTTTTTTTTACCTTTTTGTTGCCTTTTTCTATTATTTTGTCAACTTATGCAACTTCACAGTTTGGCAGCATTTCTACACGCACTATTTCACGTCAGCCCTTACAGTTTTAGCAGCACTGTTAACGTCTGCTGCTGCTGCGCTGTTGCTACAAAACGGTTCTTGTCCCAATTATAAGCAAGCGACGCCGACGCTAACGTTGCTGCGCTCTCGCTTTCTGCACGTGCGCCTGTGTCTCTCACTCTCTCGCTCTCACTGTTGCTGCTGCTGCTGTTGTTGTTGTTGTTGTTTTAACTGCAAGCACTTGAACTGGTTTGATATTTGGGCTCCGGTGCTTTTGTCTCACTCGAACCCGATAGCCCTGAAAGGCAAATGATGCGACGCGCGCACCTCGTTCGAGTCCAAGAATTAATGTCAATGTGTTTGCATAGTGAAATTAAACGTGGAGAGCAGTTTATTTTCTCCTTCTTGTTTTTTTTTGTGCGAATTCCAGCCTAAGCCTTTCTCCAGACGTCACGACAGCGCCTTATACAAAAAAACTTGCAAGTGTGCAAGAGATAGACAGAGAGAGAGAGAGGGAGGGAAGGGAGCGCTATGTTAAACAGTGCGCTTAAAAATTATAAAAAAGACACGAAAGTCTGTTGCTGGTGCTTCGGCTCGGCCGTCGTGCGCACAGTTTGAGCGTTTCTTCGCGACTGGCCAACGAACGTGACGACAAAGTGGCCCTGGCCTCAGACGCAGAGAGTTGCGTTAACTGTAGTTGTAGTTGTTGTTGTTGGAGTTGCTGCTGCTGAGTTGCTGCTCTTCTGCTGTCTTTGGCCGCACTGAGCAGAGCTAATTGCAGCTGCTATCATGCGAGCAGCCAAAACTGTGCTGTTGCTGTTGTTGCTCAGCCACTCAGCTGCTATTTGTTTATAAAATACGTTACGCTTAGCTTTTCGTTTGTTTTGTGTTTTATTATTGTTTAGGGCGGTTTAATTGTTTAAAGTAGTGCACAGAGTGCCGTAACTTTTAAAAGCCATTTTATATGCCAATAACAAGCGGAGATCAGCTCTTGCGCTCGTGAGCATTGCGGCTCAGTGGCTCTCAAACTGCACGCAGCAGCTGCTAATTGGGGAAAATTCTTTGCGCACTTAGAACCTCATTATTGCTAGCATTACAAACTTTCTCGTGACTCGCCCACTATGCATGTGGGTCAGCACGCTATAAGGTGATATGATCAGCTCCCAAATCGAGGCTTTCAATTATTTTATTGCGCTCTCGTACAGTTTTATTCCAGCCTCTGCGGCGTGCCGGATGAATTTACACGCGAGCCGGTGGCATGTTTAATTATTTTATTGCATTTGTAGATTGCCTTTGTTGTTGTTGTTGTTGTTGTTGTTGCTGCTGCTGTCTCATTTTATTTTGACTTATTATAAATCTTTTTTGGCTTTTGGATTTCGTCAAAATTTAATTAGTGTCTCTCACGCTGGCTGCAAACCAAAATTATGCAAAATGTGTTACATAGGCAGTTGGGTCAGTCCACTGGGCTTGCATAATTCCTGCTGACCATATGACGGGGCATTAGTATGCGCCAGGGTAACCCACTGCGCCAGCCAGGCGTACTCTCAATTCCATTGGCGATCAATCAAGGGGACAGACGCACAGAGAGAGAAAGATGGAGAGAGAGACGGAGACAACTTGGCAATCTTGATTAATGTCAACAACATTTTGTTACCTCTTGCAGGGTTTCACCTACGTAGCGCCATCGATACTGGAGGACATGCATCGGGCCAATCGCATGCCGGCGCGCTCACCACGGCGCATGCTGCGACAGCACCAGCATCCGGACAATAGCTTTCGGCTACAGTTCCCGTCCGCCAATCCGAATGTAGCGCCCAATGTGCCGGCCATGCAGCGCTCGACGATATATGCACGCGCCGCTCCGCCTCCGCATCAGCACCAGCATCCGCATCCGCATCATATGCAAACATTTGCGCCACGCCCCTCGCCGGCGCAGGACGAGATGATGGATGTGCAGCAGGGACTGCCAATGGTCTAAAGGTTACTACTCTATGGACGTACAGATCAGGGAGAGGAGCAGAAGAGGAGCAGGACGAAGCGAGCCGAAATTGTTTTTGTTATGGGAGATTGACACAGAGAGATAAAGAGAGCGAGAGTGGGAGTTCGCTATTTGTTTGGATATACATAAATACTAAAGTTAGAGACATACACAGATAACATATATATATATACTATATAACTATAACATAACAAATGCTATTGCTATAGCCCACTATATAGAATAACTGTACATATACATATATGAGTGTGTATATGTGTATATGTATATGTATTTGTACATGTATGTAGATTGAGAGAGCTGAGGGAGACACAGAGAACGAGAGAGAGGGGTTAGCTGGCTGGAGCGAGTTCCGGATCCGGATCGTGTGTATAAATATTTATCAGATTACTGATTATGTTTCATGCTTATATAGGTAAAAGGTTTACACAATTTAGTTCAAATGTACACTTCAAACTTTTTTGATTATTTTTTATACATACATACAAACAAACAAGCATACATACATACATGTATACACGCCTACACAAAACATATTAATATATATATATATATATATACTTAACAACAACAACAATTACACTTGTTATTCAAATTATGTTGTTTTAAAAACTTCCCGTTTTTGAGTTCTATTCTATTGTTTGTCTTCACCAATCTTAACAATAATCTTTTGCTTAGATTCGCGCTTTGAGTGTTTAGTGAGCAATTAGTGTATAGGACAACAACAACAGCAGCAGCAGCAACAAACACCATACAACAAGCAACAACTAATAATATTAATATAAATATTAATGATAATAATTATAATAATAAAACTGAATATATGAAGCTAAATGCAAAGGTTTCCAGCGTGAAAGTCGTAGCCAATATATATATATCTATATATGTATATTTATATTTTTTGATTTTCTATTTATTTAATAGTTTGTCCTAATGAAGAAAACTCGCTTTCGGTTGCTGCAACTTTCTATTATGATTACGTTTAATCAATTATGATTACTTTGCACTTAAGCAGTTCAGTTGTTCGAACGTTTACATAACTAAAATAAGGCATTTCTTAAAACAATGACTAAAACTAAAGCAAAACACAGCACAGTCGATATCGATATATTAACAAATTGATGATGCTATGAATACATTATTTCAAAAGAACATTAAATGTGAACTGAGAAGCTAAACGCTGCCACAATAACAATAAAAACAAAAAAGAAAACTTTATATATATAAAACAAAAGAAAATAGCGAAAATAAAATATAATAATAGATGTGTATGTATGTACTTTGATTATATTTTGTTTCAGTTGTTTTTATTCTTTAACAAATATTGATATTTGCAAACATTAATAAAAGTCAAACAAAAATGAAAAAAAAATGGAAAAACAAAAGTAAATAAATAAAAACAAAATGTCGAATATAATCAAAAGGTGCTTTGAATTGTTGAAAAAAGACAAGACAACTACAAAAACAAAAATAAAAATGAAAACAAAAAACTATTGAAAACGAGAACGACTAAAAACTAAATACTTATAATGTATAAAAACAAAAACATATTTATATAAACAAAAGAAAAGAAAACAAAAAATATATGAAAATACCTCAGAAGCAATTATTTTTGTTAAAAAATGAAAAAAGAAACGAAAACAGCAAAAACCAACTAAATGATAAAAGAACTTAAATAAATAAGCGAAACAGAAGCAAAGAGAAGCAACAGCAAAAATACGAAAGGAAAACATAATATTAATATAAATATAAATACAAACACAAATAAAAATATATAAATATATTTTTTTCTGAATTGTAAAACTTGATTTGTTTATTGTTTTTATTCATATCTTGTGTAATTTTGTAACTGCATTATTTTTATTTTTTTTTTTATGAATTTTATGCTGCACTAACAAATTGAAATTGAAAATTTACAAAATTGAATAAGAAATGTCTTATTTGGAGTAGAAAAGGAAGTTGAAAAATATACAAAAAAAAAAAAACATTGTGCTAAAACTTAAGTAAAATATGTATAAAAGAAAGAAAGAAAAAAAGAAATTGAAGTAGCTCCAAAACAAATATATAAAACGAAGACGAAAGAAAAACACTGCCTACACACAAAAAGAGGAAACAAGAAACTAGCAACAAATTACAAAACAATAAAAATAACAAAGAGCAAATATATGAATTTAATAATAAAAACAAACAAAAAACAAAAACAGTTACAGTTTGTATTCGTAGATAGCCAAAATAAACAATTGAATTGAAATCCCAGCAATACATTGAAAACCAACCAGGTCCACTGAAAGAAAATGCCTAAAGAAAATTGTAGTTGATATAAAAACGAAACGAAACAAAATACAAATAAATTCTAGATTTACGAGCTGCATGCGACATTTATAACAATTAGCTATTTGTACAGTTCATAGACCTAATAATTAAAAAAAAAAAAAACAATTAAAAAGTTTTGGCTGAGCGACTATTAGGAAAACAAAAAGCAAAAAGAAACCGAAAAAGCAACAAATTCAGATACAAGTTCATTGTTAATAAATCATTACAAAAATAGCGCCAAACACGCGATCGCACTGGCAGCCCTGTCATAATAATAACAGTTATTTTGTAAGTGCCAGACATTAAAAGAGTCTAATTACTAAGTCCGAGCGACAAGAGCGAACCAGTTCTGAACCACTTCAAGGCCATAGCGGAAGACGCAACACGGGGTCAGAAATGAACGCCTGGCTGGATCTACAGTAGCCGAAAGCCATTAACAGAGGCAGCTCTGTAAAGATAATTTACATTAACAGAACAGAACACTGACAACTAATAATGCAAGAGAACATCAACAGATCCTAGTTAATAAAATTGTACATTTTTATTATCATTAAGGTTTAAGTGGAGTGCATAATATACATAAATATACATCAAACTACACACAAGTACATATATATTAACATATATGCATACATGTATGATGGCAACAACAAATGTATATCGTAATAAATTCAAACTAAATTTTACAAAAAAAAAAAACTAAAAGAAAAATGTTGACTTAATTGCAGACAAGTTGGCTGAAAAACGAGCAAAGCTAAATTATATAGGAAATGTAGCTAGTCTAGTTAAATATAGCAGAGCTTTGATCCTCTTGGTAGCACATACATATGTATGTATATGTATGTATGTATGAGTTCTTCATCATAATCAAGCTGCATTTGCAGAGAGAATTGTCTCGCAGCATTTTAGTCTGCTTTCAATACGCCTCAAACTGTGCTGCATAACAGCTGCTTATACTGCGTCTTATACACATGCAGAAGATGAGCACAAATAAGCTAAAATATATGTATTTAAGGCATTTTTAACAACTTCTAGCATCCTCCATAATTAAACTCTAGCCATATCATAATCAATTTTAATTTAAAGAAACTATATCTAGTTAGATTTCCAATTATAAATTTCACTTAGCTTGCATTTGTACAATGACCCTCAAACCAATGCTGTTTACAGTCACATTTATTGGGTCTTACATGTAGAAGTTGGCAATAAATTTGTTCAAATATATATACATATTTATCTATGTATCTATAACATATATATATATATATTCTAGCAGGCTTCCCTCCTACAACTAAGAAGCTATAAATATCCTAATCGAAGCAATTTCTTATGAATTTTCCTCCCAAGAATTCCAATTAACCAGGCTTTGCTCAATGCTTCTCAAACCTACAATACATAACAGTCCCATGCATATAGTATTGCGTCTTAAACGAATGAAAAAGCTACACCTCCGGTGCCACGCCCACTCGACCAGCTCCCCCCACACGCCAATCGATCAGGCCGTCAGTCACGCAGCTGGCGTTGATTAGCATAAGTAAATGCCAAAGAAAAAGACCCAAAGAGAAAAAAAAAAAACTTTTGCACAATTGCCAAATAAAAAAGGAAAAACAATTCCAAAAAAAAGGTAAAAAAAAGCGAAAGTATGTTAAACATAAATCGATCGAGGGAGCTGCTTGAAAGTCAGGCAGAGCTATTTTTAAGCATTACCCGAGCAGCAGAAAACCGCAAGGACGAGTCGCGCCTGCCACCGAAAGAAGTTCAGCTGGGCCTGGGTTGCGTTTGTGCCCAATTGGATTGCCAGGTGACATACACACACACATATACAGAGAAAGAAGTGCCCTGGCTACCACACATGGAGCATATACCAACATAGAAATAATAATAAATACCGCTAGGCAACGGCTGGATTCCTTAGCATGAATCGATTAAACTAACCCTTGGGCTGGAGTGGAGGCAGCAGCTGCAGCTGCAGCTCGCTAGTTACAGATTCGGAGTCAGGCAGCCAGGTCGACAGGTACTCGCACTCAGTTCCCCAGCGCTCAATCGAAACCAAAGTGTGCCAGGACTTCCTTGAAGCCGAGCAATCAAAATCAACTTACATTGAGAAGTTCTCGCTTACATCCCACAGTAGTGTGCGTGTGTGTACAGAATTGCATACGTAACAGCTAGTTTCCTCGATTGATTAAATCTTACGCAACATAACATAATATACTAAACCGATCGATCTAGAGTTTACATTGAGTCAGCGAGATTGTTGGACACTGCATCACCATGTTGCCGAACCTAAAGGCGCGTCGCATCACGGGCCTCCAGCTGGCAGGCAAGCATCTGGGTCCGGTGGCCAAGTGCCCGCCCAGGTACTCCGAGGAGGACTGGGACTACAACAACAAGATCAAGTTCCGCATCACCTGCGACCAGGAGAAGCTCGCCGAGCGCATTGTCGAGTAAGTACACCCGCTGCTATCAGCAGATGCCTCAGTCCTACTGCTCTGCTTGCTCCTGTCTAGGGAGTCGCGTCGCGTTGTCGACGAGACCAAGGACACCACCAAGAACTGGCAGCGTGAAGTGGAGCATCATATGCGCGAGCGCACCAGCGAGATCCGCTTCCTGGTCGATGAGCTCAATCGCCAGAAGAAGACGGCCATGCTGGAGGACGAGACGCTCAACACGTATCGCAATCGTGTGCTGAATGCCATTGAGTTCCTCAAGGATAAGTCGCTGGCTATATGCAAGCAGTGCCTGATCCTGCGCGAGGGTCGCATTGGCGTTGATCTCTGTGACGATGAGGTGGATCGCTCGCTGCGCCGCGAGCTGAAGGTCATCAAGGGCTGTCAGGGTCTGGCCGATGCCGCGCTGAAGGAGGCCGAGGAGCAGATACGCAAGCTGCGTGCAGCCATGTATCTGCTGGACCAGGACCTCTCGGCCAAGGACAAGTCACTGGCTATCGACGAGAAGAATCTGAAGCTGAAGGAGTTCCAGCAGGATCTGGGCAAGGGCCAGGATTTATCCAAGCAGCACTGGTAGGTCAGCCACAGTATTAACTTGTCATTTCATCTATTCCGTATTTCCACCTTCCAAGCCAATTCTCGTTGACTGAGTGGCAGGCGCAGACCTATGAGAACTTGGAGGCCAATGCCAAGGCTCTGGTGTCCGCCGGGCAGTTGCGTGCCTATATAGATCTGTTGTTGAAGCAGATCTGCGAGGATATGCAGAATCAGACGGATCGCACCAACGAGGCCTTCGAGCGTCGCATTGCGGAGACGAAGCATGTGAAGCAGTGCCTTGAGAACAAGCACAAGGACACCATGGACCACATCCACCAGGTGCAACGCAACATGAGCGAGCTGGAGCGCGAGATGTCCGACAAGCAGAGGGCCATATCCCTTTGCCAGACGCGTCTCAGCAATCGCGCTCATCGCCCTGGGTTGGAGCTGACCTGCGACATGGTCCAGGACGCACTCTACAACGAGTTGCAGGCCCTGAAGGCCTCTGTCTGCAAGCTGAACCAAAAGATGAACGAGAACAAAGCATCGATGCGCTATCTCATGCATGTCCAGGTCATGCAGGAGGAGGAGATCAACATCAAGGCGAACAGCTGCAAAATTGACGAGGTCGACTGCATGACCCTACGCCAGGCACTCAAATACACATCGTTCTAGTCTGTCCCTGTTCCGAGTAACCGAGCGAGCGAGCAACAGCTGCCGGTCTCATTGTGCTCCATGTAAATCTATTAATCAAAATCAAATTACGTGTGCATTTCCCGTTCAATACTAAATTATTTACTTGTAGATGATCAATAAATTGAAAATTCACTCAATTTCGAACTATGCAAGCAATCTAATTCATCATTAACAGCTAGACCAACTTACAATCTTATAAGAATCGATATGTGGCTTGAAAAGTATCGATATGCACGCAGTAATGTGACTGGTATCTATCGATTAGTATTTCATGATCTCGATGTAGAAACTTACGTCTTGAATGTTTGAGTCAAAGGTGCTTTTTATTAAAACTATATTACAATTTAAAGTTTAAAAACAGTCGGTGTTAAAAAAAAAACAAAGCTTACATCATTTTTCATTCAGTTACTGATCCTCAATTGTATTAAACGTCTGCTTCCATTCTGGTTCATGTTTGGAGTCGGTTGGTTAACCTTTACTTTGGTGAGTGTTTGCAAATAAGAGTTTTAAACAAAATGTTGAAGTTCACGTTTGAACCCAGTGGCCCGCCCTTAATCAACATGTAATATCGATATATTTCAAACATTTGGCATCGATTAACTTATTGGATGCTGCCAACTTTTATGTGAACTGAACTAGTTTCAGTCAGCTATCGAATCTGTTGGCTTATTGAAATCCAGAGCAAGCCATCGATTCGCCGCCACAACTTATCGTATAAAATGCAACTCTTTACACATCTAGCAATTAGTAGAAAACTCCTTTAGAATTCTGCCGCTTTGTTGAGTTATTAATTAATGTTAAGCTAAAAAGTGAAGTAACTGAAACTAAGGTAAGCAACCCCGTCCGTCTGTGCCCCCAACTGCCCAACCCATTCACATATGCGTGCATTTTTGCAGCTGGCAGCGTTCGCCGAGCCGCGCACACAGCAAAATGGAGTACAGCCCCAGCCACAGCCACGAAACTTGAAAATCAATAATAGAGAAAACTGAAATTAATAGTTATTTGCATTTCGTTTCTTCATTTCATTGCTGTTGCAGTTTTTAAATTATGTCAAAACGCAGCGCTGACGATGCCAGCGGCACCGGCGGCGGTGGCAGCAGCTGTTTGGTAGCTGCAGCTGCCGCTGGCCAGCCGCCCATCAAGAAGGTGCACTTCGAGCCCCATCTGATTGGGCCGGTGTCCACGTTGGAGGAGATGGACATCAAGGTATTAGAGTTTCAAAACAAGAAACTCGCCCAGAGAATCGAACAGCGAATGCGCTGTGAAGCCGAGCTCCGGCATCGCATCGAGCAACTGGAGAAGCGCCAAACGCAGGACGATGCAGTCCTCAACGTTGTAAATCGGTATTGGAATCAGCTGAATGAGGATATCAGGGTGCTGCTACAGCGATTCGACGCCGAAACGGCTGATGAACTAGAGAATAAGAATGAAAACGAGGTAACCACGTCGTTTCTGACACAGCTCTCCACATGGGACAAGGAAGAGCTGGATGAAAAGCTGGCCAATCGGGTCCAGGTGTCAAAGCGTGCGGTGGCGAAAATCGTGCAGGTTATTGATAGGTTAATGCAACGTAACGAGAAGATAACGCATGTATTGAAAGGTGATGGTCTGGCCACGACAGGAGCACAAGGGGCAACTGCTGGTGGAGATGAGGAGCAGCAGTCCGCTGCAGGAGCTGAGTCGGATGCGTCGGCAACGGGTGCAGCAGTGCACGCGCTGGAGGAGACGTTAAAGAAGACGCACATTGAGATCATGACGGAGAACCACAACCTGCAAAATCTGAACACATCGCTGCATGAGAAGTTCCACACGATGTCGCTGAAGATGAAGGAATACCAGGATGCACTCACCGCCAAGGAAACAGAGAATGCCGAACTGAAGAACCAAATCGATGAACTGCAGTATGATCTGGAGAAGATCCATTGCCGCAACGATAAGTTGGAAAATCATCTGGCCGAGGCCATCGAAAAGCTGAAGGCGTATCACCAAATTTACGGGGATCCCAACAAGAGCAGCAACAGTGCCAAAACGCCCAGCAGCGGAGTAGGCTCCGGCAGTGGGGGCAGTGCAACGACCAATGTGAATAGCCAGCATCTGGAAGAGTTGCAGAAGGAGCTGGAGGAGCATCGGGAATTGGCGAACAATCGGTTACAGGAACTTGATAAACTGCATGCCACGCATCGAGAGACCCTCAAGGAAGTCGAGAAACTTAAAATGGATGTAAGCATATATAGAGAGAGAGGATTCTTCAACCTACATACTAATCCATTAAAATTTCTCTATTCGTAGATCCGCCAGCTGCCCGAATCGGTCATCGTGGAGACGACAGAGTACAAGTGCTTGCAGTCGCAGTTCTCCGTGCTGTACAACGAGTCCATGCAGATCAAGACGATGCTGGATGAGACACGCAATCAGCTGCAGACGAGCAAGAATCAGCATCTGAGGCAGATCGAGGTGATGGAGAGCGAGGAGCTCATAGCCCAGAAGAAGGTGCGCAGCGAGATGATACAAATGGAGGACGTTCTGGCGCTCATACGCAAGGAGTATGAAGCGCTGCGGATTGAGTTCGAGCAGAACATGGCCGCCAACGAGCAAACGGCGCCCATCAACCGGGAGATGAGGCATCTGATTACCTCGCTGCAGAACCACAACGGACAGCTGAAGGGGGAGGTGCAGAGATACAAGCGTAAGTACAAGGACATCTCGACGGAAATCGTAAAGCTGCGCAAGGAGCTGGACGAGGCGCAGGCCAAGCTCGAGGGCAATAAGCAGCAGCAGCAATCGGCTGCTGCGTCAGTAGGCGAGGAAATTAAACAGGAATCAGCGGCGAATATTAAAGAGGAGAATGTCAACAATACTTCAAGCGGTGGTTCAACGTGCTCCACTACGGCGGGCAATTCTAGTGGCGAAGTCAACATGGTCATCAAAGAGGAGAACTCTGCCTCTACCGAGGATGACCTAGATGATGAAACCAAGGATGTCAAGGATCCAAACATCAAGCAGGAGAAACTATCCGGCAGCGAAACTGCGACTGCAGAGAAAAAGGACTCACCCGGTCCGGCGAATGCAGCAGCAGCAGCGGCTGGCACAGCGAACGCTGTTAAAACGGAAAAGGATACCAAGGAAGGCATTAAGGCAAAGGAACTCAAGGCAGTGGAGAGTGAAACAGTGCGGGATCTGAAGGCGCAACTCAAGTAGGTTTCAAATTGATTTTCTAGATTTCCCACTGTTTATCACATTTGGTTTACAGAAAAGCGCTGAACGATCAGAAGGAAATGAAGTTGCTACTGGACATGTACAAAGGCGTCTCGAAGGATCAGCGCGACAAGGTGCAGCTGATGGCCACCGAGAAGAAGTTGCGCTCCGAGATCGAGGAGCTGCGGCAGCAGCTGAAAAAGCTGCAGGAAAGCAAGCGAGAGGAGCGCAAGAAACTAGCCGATGAGGAGGCGCTGCGCAAGATTAAACAGCTGGAGGAGCAGAAATACGAACTGCAAAAGCAGGTGGCCAATCACAAGCCTACGGAGAACGCGTGGGGTGCTGCACCTGGTGGCGGACCTGGAGGTGCCAACTACACACGCCCATTTGTCGGCTCCCACGAGGAGGAGGCGTTGCTGAACGAGATGGAAGTGACGGGCCAGGCATTCGAGGATATGCAGGAACAGAACTCCAGGCTCATCCAGCAGCTGCGCGAAAAGGATGATGCGAATTTTAAGCTTATGTCCGAGCGGATCAAGGCTAACCAGCTGCACAAGCTGTTGCGAGAGGAGAAGACGGTGCTGGAGGATCAAATGACTACGGCGACAACACAGATCGAGGCCATGCACATTGTGCTGCGCAAGCTGGAGGAGAAGGAGCGCAGCCTGCAGGCAACCGTGGCGTCAATTGAGAAGGAGCTAATGCTGCGCCAACAGGCCATGGAGATGCACAAGCGAAAGGCTATCGAGTCGGCGCAGTCGGCAGCGGATTTGAAGCTGCATTTAGAAAAGTATCATGCCCAAATGAAGGAGGCCCAACAGGTGGTCGCCGAGAAGACTAGCTCGCTGGAGGCGGAGGCGTACAAGACAAAGCGGCTGCAGGAGGAGCTGGCGCAGTTCAAACGGAAGGCGGAACGCATGAAGAAGATGGAAATGTCGGGCACGACCATCGACGAGGTGATGATCGAGGAGATCCGGGAGTACAAGGAAACACTCACGTGTCCCTCGTGCAAGGTGAAGCGGAAGGACGCGGTGCTCTCCAAATGCTTCCACGTATTCTGCTACGACTGTCTGCGAACGCGCTACGAGACGCGGCAAAGGAAGTGCCCGAAATGCAACTGCGCCTTTGGCGCCAACGATTACCATAGGCTATATCTGCAGTAGAGCTGGAGCAGAAGTGGGTGAGAGAGAGAGAGAGAGAGAGCGATCAACAGAACTTCGAGCTTCTACATGCAAGCCAGCTAATCCATTACGAGCATATTATCTGTGTACTATTAATATATATATATATACATATATATATGTTTAGAGTTGTTTTTAAGTGTCCCCCGTCTGGGCGACTTTCCTCACACGTGTATCCCTTGTAAACCTTGCGGCAATTATTTGAGTCCCGCCTTTCGATTATCCAAGGCCCAAATATCTCACAATTGATGTGTTCCGAGTGATATTCTCCCGGGTTTTTATGTAGCTCCTAGATTGAAACTAAATCGTACGAACATTAACAAATTGCTACCATTATTTTATGTAGCGTCAGCAGAAAACAAAATAGCAAAAATTGAGAATCTTAAAAATTCGCCACGGATCGGAATAGTTATTGAACTTCTTGTATATAAGGTGTAAGATTCGAGAAACTTATCTGATCGATCAATTCTTTTAATTTGCATAAGATGTTTAGTTTTAAGCAAACTTAAGATGTATTCTTCCAACCTTAAAACAATATTTAAAACAAAAACTGAATTTGCTTCTGCATTGGTTTAAGAAGATTTACAATTTGTTTTAGGACATAAAACTAAAATGCAACTAAGTTCTTGTCTAACAGTTTCACTGAATCAACTAAGAAAATAAAAAACAAAAACAATTTAGTTTAAATAAATTGAGCTATAATTTTCATAAAACTTAACTCCAAATGAGCGAAACTCTTTGAGCACAATTTAAACGAGGCGCCTTATAGGCAGCACTGAAAAAAACTCAAGCGATGTAGTTTTTCTGCTTAGTCTATGTATTGGTCACACTCTTTGCCGGCTAACCGGCGTCTGTAATGTTCGTTAACAGCCACTGTTAAACTAGAAGAGAGAGAGCAATTTAACAGTGGCGTCGCTCTGAATTGAGTGCAATTAAACAGTAGCGTCGCTGTCGTTGGTCTGTGCGGACGTTTTTCGTGGGAGTGCTGTGCGTTGCTGTTTTTTTTAGCTGAACGGGTTTTCTTTGCTTCGAAGCCTTTAAATGCGGCCCCAAAAATAAAAATGCAATATTTTCAAATTAATCAATGTGCCGTCCAATCTAAAAAGTATTTGTTGTAGCTGCGCTGCTGCTGCTTGTATGTCCCGTCGCTTGTGCATTGCCAAGACAACAAATTTCTGTTCAAGCCATCGATTTTTCGCGCTGTTTAAAACGCGTCTTCTGTGTGTGTACACGTATGTGTTTGTGTGTGTGGTACGAGGACCTTTTATAAATACAAACGTGATTATAAAGCCCAGGCAAGCGGATAACAAAGATCCTGGACGCAGCAGCGCGCCATTGAAAACCGCTGCTCAGCTGCCGTCCAAGCAGCTGCCAGGCTACAACAACAACAACAATGCCCATTCACCTGAATGTGTGAGTGTGTGCGTGTGCTTAACTGTAACTGTAACTGTGAGTGTGTGAGTGTGATATTTGTGCATGAAATTTGCACATTTTCGCAAATCCCAAGATCGACCGTCCACAAACAACGCAATTTGCCATCCGAAATTTATTTTATTATTTTATTCGCACACACACGCCGCGGCGACTGCGAACGGGAGCAATAATAGAATTTAACAGACGTCCAACTCCAACTTCCCAAGTCAAGCCCGTGTGTGCGACAGAGACAGAAAGAGGCAGAAAGAAAGAGAGAGAGAGAGAGAGAGAGAAAGAGAGAGATAGAGTTTGAGAGGAGGCAAATTATGCCCTGGGGGAGCCGCTGACATTTTCATCAGCAGGAACCAGCAGCAACAGCAGCAGCAACAACAACAACAGCAACAACATCACTGAATACGACAACAACAACAGCATTGACTGAGTATCAACGTCGCTGGCACAGTTTTTCCTGCTGCTCTCTGTGGGTGAGTAACAATTTTGTTGTTGGTTTTTCTTTACAGTTGTAGTCGCGGGTAGAAAGTTGTTATCGAATATGAAGAGCGACAGGGATTGGGAAAGGCAACGACAACGGCAACGGCGAGTTATACAGTGGGTGGGCGTTCAGGCTTTGGGTGTCGCTTTAGTTGTTTGCTCTTGCGGTTGGCTTCAGCTGGCGTCGCAGAGGCGAGCGCCGCTAATGGCGTTCGTTTGCTTGGCGCCCGGGTTGAAAGGTCGAGATAGTGCTTCCTGCATGGAGCTCACTCCACGCTCCACACTCCGCCCTCCGCACTCCTCCCGGCTGTCACTTCATTTATGCAGCGTCAAAACTGATGTGTGTATGTGTGTCTGTTGCATGACTGGCGGCGCAATAATCGATTTGCAAGCAAAAAGCAAACGCCACAAATCAGGAAGAGTGCAATTTCAGTCAATCAATCAGTCAATCAGTCAAGCTGTCAGTCAGCCAGTCAGTCAGTCAGTGAGTCAGTCAATTGCTCCGGTTATTAAACATATATTTCGCTTAGCATATGCATAGGCTAATGATTGGGCTAATGATGAGGAACGGATGTTCGAAGCGCTCTTAATTACGCATCCGCGACAACAGGCAGCAGCGGTGCTGGCGCCACCTGGCGACGAGCGGCGGAAAAGAGAGTTTGCCTTTACTTCAGGAAAATAGCAATTAAGCTTCATTAATCCGTTTGACGCTGGAATTAATAGAGAAAATTTGAAGTGGCGACGCAGTTTAGCGACTGAATCAAATGAAAAGCGAAAGAAATGCAAGATTAGAGAGTTGAATTGCTGGCAAATTAACGGTTTGTTGAGAAATGAGAGAGGATGTGGGCAGCAGAAGGGAAAATGTATGTGCAGAAAAATAATAAATGAATAAATAAATAATAAAATATTAATATGAAAATAATAAGTTAAAATAAAACTAAAAATAAATTAATAAATAATATTAAAAAATAATAATAAATAAATAAATAAAAATATTAAAATCAAATCAATATTAAATTAAGAAATAATAAGAATTAATAAATAATAATAATATGAAAATAATAAGTTAAAATAAAACTAAAAATAAATTAATAAATAATATTAAAAAATAATAATAAATAAATAAATAAAAATATTAAAATCAAATCAATATTAAATTAAGAAATAATAAGAATTAATAAATAATAATAATAATAATAATATTAATAAATAATAATTAAATAATAATATTAAAATAAAAATAAAATAAATTAATAAATAAATTAAATAATGATAAATAATAATTAATTATAATAATAAATAAATTGAAGATTAAAGTCGAATTTCGTTAAAAGTAAAGTTGATTGAACTAAAACAATTTCGATTCAATTCAGCTTACAATCAAATCAAAAAAATTATTTACCTGTGTATATTAAGGTAGTTGCTGAGATTAATTAGCTCTTAAGTATCTTTAATATACGTACATGCTGACTGTCTCGATACTCTGTACACAGCTTAAAGCAGTTGGCAAAGTCAACTTAGCTAGGGCGAGCTATCTCTCTACGATTGAGTCCGATCTATACAGAGTAAGGTACCTAATACAGATACCTTTGACTTCCATTTAGTTATACAATCAATTTTGTTTACTACTTTCTGTTTCTTGTGTACTTTCCACCTATAACATTTGTCTGACACATTATTATTTTCTCAATAATGAAATCTTATCGGAGCAATCCGACTTTTTGCCAGCATTTTCAGTTTCAGTTATTTTGTTATTTTTTTTTCGAGCTGCATTCTAATGTGTGTGTGGCCTGTTTGCCTTATCGACGCTGATAACGGGTCTTATAAATAGATATATGCATGAACGATTACCCACAATTGTTCTCTATAGCTAAATTGTTGCTGTGTCTGACTTGTTTTACGGCGACTGCACTCCTCATCGCCAAAGCAATTTGCTTCTGATAAAAAAAGCAGCCATTGGAACTTGTTTTTCGAGAGTTTGCGAATTTTTTAATAATTGACGTTTTGTCGGGCCCCCAGCCCCTGCCCCCCTCTCTCTTTCCCTTGATGAAGCCCGCTATCAAATAAAACCCATTAACATAAAGCGTAAAACTTGTCAACTTTTTGCTTTGTTTATGCTGATATGTTTATATAAATGTATCTCGATGTGTACATAAATTAGCACTGGCTTGGATTCGTTTTTATTTGATTGCCAAATTCCAAGGTCGGCGACGCAGCCCAAAAGCCCGCTGAATCGTAGCAGATGCAGAGCAGACCCTGGGAACCACTTTGAAGAAGTTTTTGATGCGCGACAGCACAGTGAAGAGAGTATATAGGGTTTGTGTCAATATATATGCCCTGTTTAGGCTTGCCTTCTATAGCATTTCGAATCGACTCATCTCTGTATTCTTTTTATATAAACTAGATCTTTGACAGTTATCAGAATCATAATTGTGGCACTCTTAACTTTAGAGTTAGATATATAATTTTAAGAAATAAGTATTTTGCAGTCAGTCAAGGCCTGCAGCAACGTTCTCCCTTGTTTACACTCATTTAACATATTGTTTGGCTCAGCTTTTGTTGAGGTCTCAGCTTACGCTGCACAAAAGGATTTGTGGCATTGCATTTCATGTTTCAAGCGTCTCCTGACAATGAGCAGAGGCGAAGGCTAAGGCAAAGGCTCTCAGGCGAGACATCTGGGCGTCTGGCACGCCCCCGCTTTAGCCGCCTCTCCCCCCAAACGAGTGAGCCAAGTGTGTGGCCTCTAAAAATGCTTTTCTATTTTCGCTTTGCTTTGCCAAGAGACTGGTCAATGGTCAGCTGGTCAGTTGCAGACGTGGCCATTATATAGCTCCGCACTTGCCTGCCACGCCCCCCTCGAACGCCTCTTGGCTTGAGTGTCATGTGGCGCATGCCGCTGTGGAGCCCCTCCAAGCGTGAAGTGGGCTTCCCATAGCAATCGTCGTCGTTGCTGTTGTTATTGTAGTTGCTGTGATTATATAGTTAGTTATATGTGAGCAGGCAGGCAGGCAGAGGCATCGTTATATATAAAGTAGATGTCATAAAGAGTTTTTATTTTTCTTGCCGCGCTTTAAAAGAAAAATGAAGCGAACCGAAGACTTTCTCTGCCATATGACAAACAATTTCGGCTCTAGATGTAATTGCCACAGCAATGAGCTGTTAATGAAATCAAATAGACAGTTAGACAGACAGCCATCCAGCCAGATAGTCAGCGAGTCGCTTGGCTAGGAGAGTTAACACTAGTCATCGTCAGTCCAATGTGATCCGAACTGTGCCCCTTTCGGCCAGGCCAATGAACGATCCGCCCTCGGAGCAGCTTAAGAACAATTTCAAGCAACAGCACAGTTTTTTCTTCTCTTTTATTATTTTCTCATTTTTTTCGCGGACTTCTTTTCATTGCGTTGCCTATTTTTGGTCTAAAAACAACAACAGCTAAATAAACAGCACACTGTGCTACAGGGTTTCGAGAACAAGCCATTAAAACTTGAGACATTTTTGGAGTTTTGTTGTGGAAATTGGTTTTTATGTTGTTTACTTTTTCTGTTATTGCGGGAGAGGGAAATAGTCTAAGCGTGGGGTCAAGGAATACGAAAAAGGCAATTTGTGTACAGTTTTTGAACATTTTTATGAGGGACAGGCCAAGAAGGAGTGGCATATGCCATGTATATCTGTCTATATGTATACTTACATTGACTTAGATATATTTCAATCTCGAAAACTACAAGAGCTAGAGACTTGAAGTAGACGTAGATCGTCCTTTGCCAGTGGTAGATCTAGTTTATATTAGACAGTTGTATATCGATATATCTTTAGTCAGCAACTCTGCTATATTCCCTCTACTATATTCAGAAGTGAATACTCTACTTATTGTTTATAAACTCTAGGTTAGCATATTTTCTAGTCGATCACTCCCCACTCTGGCACCCCACTTGCTCCAACTTTAGTTTCAGTCTGTTCACATTGGAATTGGAGATATATAGATTACGTAAACAGGGAATTAACTGATATACAAGTGCAGAAGTACATCCATTAGCGCTTTGTTTCAAACTCAAAAACTTGTATATGGATTTCTTTGCAGCTAAAGAAGTCTGCCGATTGTTATAGGCCTATAGATCAGGTATATATTATATATAGGTAATAGCTAATTGGATTGTACTGTGTGGCAGAGTGTAGTCTGTGTGGCATGATTCCATGACTTGAGGCGACTTCAGCGCAAGTTCTCTTTGCCTCGAGTTTCGCTCGCTCGTTCGTTCGGTTGTTCAAAAGTTGCTCAATCTTCGACTTTCAACAGATGCAAAACGAAACTTTTGCGTGCCGCATTGGCCGTTGACTGAGAAGCCGCCGAAAAGAAATTGTTTATAGTTTATGGCACTGGGCAACAGCAACAGCAACAACAGCAACAACAACAACAGAAACTTCAAAAAGCGCAGCGATTCAGTTGGTCGCTTCTTCCTGCTACTTGCTGCTTGGTTTGTTGTTGTTTAGCTCAATTGTTGTTGTTGTTGTTGTTTCCCAATACCCAGAGCCAAAGCCGCGTTCGTGACAGCACAGCTGGTCATGCCAGACAACCGCCCCCTCTCCACTCTATCTCCCTCTCTCTCCCTCTCTCTCTCTCTCTCTCTGTCTTGCGTTCTCTTTGATTCATTAAACACGCGCCCCCAAACCGCGCCATGCCTCCGCCACTGCCCTATGCACATTCAAAACAACTAAAACGATGAGGAGGAGGAGTAGAGGGGGCAGGAGCATCGGCAAAAGAAAGAAAAAAACAAATTAGAAATCATGCCTGGGCTGTGCAGGTGCAACGAAATGAAAACTCCAAAACACAGGCAGAGAGAGAGAGAGAGAGAGAAGGAGAGGGAGTGAGCGAAGGGGCGCAAACAGAACCCGGAAGATAGTGCGCCTCGTTTGCCTCGGCCCCCAGCCCCAGCCCCAGTCCCAGCCCAAACCGAACCGAAGCGAGCCGAAAAACTCTTTGCGCAGTTTTCAATAGCTGTCCCCAGCTAGAGGCGCACACAAAACTGGGCGCGCAACTTGCAACTGCAACTCATTATAACTGTGAAACGTGGCTGGGGCATGCAGCAGGGGCTGTGGCAGGGGCTGGGGCAGTGGCAGGGGCTGGGGCAACGGCGCATCAAATGCGGGCCTGGGCCGCCGATTGTAATTCGCGGCACAAATGTTTCACTTCATTTGTGTTTCGTGGGTCGTCGTGCACAGGAAGTGCTGCAGCCGAGCCCCAGGAGGAGTGTTCAATAAACCCAAAACGGGGCGTGGCAACTACCCACACTTACACACACACACACACACACAGATACAGCTGTCCACCTGTTTAGCGCAGCGTGAGAATCTGCCAGCGTTGCTTTTAGTAATTTTTTGGTATCAATTAAAAGAGTCGCGACATTTGCATCCACCTACCCAAAAAAGAAGAAGAAGAAGAGCAATCCCAATTGGCTGAATCTGGGTTCCAGAGGGGGTCGCATGCATACGCGCTGCTCCCCTCCACTAGACAGCACAAAATAAATTGCCATAAATGCGAGGCATGGAAATAAATTGTTTTCAATGCAACGCAACTGCCGCAGCAGCGGCAGCAGCAGCAGCGGCAACAATGAGTCGAGAGAAATTTATGCAAGTGAACGTATTTCCTTCCCTCTTTGATATATATTCGTATGGCTACATCTATGTATATGAGTTGTCCAACATATGGCACAGAATTTGTTACGGAGCTAAACTGAGAGATTGAGAGACAGAGAGAGAGGGAGAGAGGGAGAGACAGAGAACATGCATGCCAAATGGGTGCATAAACATATTTCTTAAAATATGAACAAGTTCTTAAAGTAGAACTAATTCGAGTTGGAGCTGGCTGATTGCCGTGGGATGTACTTTATGAGCTTATGGATCTAGTTCTTAAGAACGCATAAATCTATTGTCTCTGCTATTATAATATAACATATTTCATATCACATCATATGAGACCATAGCAGAGCAAAGCGTATCATATCCTAACATATCGCATATGACAGATCTCGTCATACCAAAACCTTCATATTGTATCTCCTAGCATATAACGTTTTCTTTTCTCTTTTGCTGGCCTTTAATAAACAGACACACATATATACAGACTTCATATATATATATATATATATATATATATATATAGTCATTAGAGAAGTCATCTTGTTATATCTTAAATGATCTTATCTCTTAGCCCAAGCTATGCATCTACAACATCTTTTATTAATTTGCTGTTAATTTTCAAATATATGCTTAGCCTTTTAAATTTTGATATCATTAATCATCTCCAATCTTAAATATCAGATAGCTTTCTTTTCTTTTCCTTTCTTGCTGTAAAATGTTGTTTCCCAGCCCCCATCTGAATGCATACGATTGTGGTGCATTAACTGGCCGCTGAACTGTTCGAACAGTTGAGGCGAAGTCAAATGGCTTTGCCGCACTGCGTCCGTCGCCCATTTGTCGCAGTGTCATGGCTGCAACCCCTGACCGCAGTCCCTCCCAGCTGGTTGCCCCACGTTAAGCCCCCTTCCTGATTGCTCGACATGCGAATTAATGGGGGGAAAATGCACGCAGCACAGAATTTGCAACTCTTTGGCGCTTTTTCGCATTTTCGCATCAACGCGCCTTTTCAGCCAAGTTAATTGCAGTTTTTGTTGTGATACCCTGTTTGAACTAACTGAAAGGGGAGTATTTGGCTTAGATGTTGCAGACTCTATGTAAAATATTTCAAATAAAAATATAAAATAATAAAAATAAAAAATATATTAAAATAAAAATAATATAGATTACATAAATGATTAAAACTATATTATTATGTTATATTATTTATTATTATTATTATTATTATTATTATTATTATTATTAATATTCTTATTATTATATAAAATATTTTATTTCATGTTTATTATATATTTAATTGAGAGCAGAGTATCATGCAGCTTGTCATTGCCGCCTGTTTTATGCTCGCTTTAATTAAGTTGGCAATGTCGTCGCCAGCTTTGACTGCGTTGGCTTTATTTTAGCGCTGCGATGCGCCTTAATCGAATTAGGCGCTGTTTGCGTCTCTCGCAGCCGCAAATTGAGCTCAGCAGTTGCTGCACTCATTGATTGGAGTTAATGAGCCGTGGCGACAATACATATATATTTATATGTATATAAATTTCTATTTATATATAAATTTCTATTGCAGCCACCTGCTGCTGTGGGTGGCAATCGCCTTGAACCTGGCCAAGCTGCTGCTGCAGCAGCTGAAGCTCCAAGTTCCGGCTTATGCAAATGACGTCGCTCTCTCTGCCTTGGCATAGAATCGCGATGCCATCGACAACTCAATCTCGCGCATTGTCAGGGCCATGTGGATCGAAGCGCAGCGACAACTTCATTCGCTGCCCAGACACTTGAAGGGTTCGATGGCTGCGATAGCTGCTGCCGCGCTGTCTGTCTGTATCCACAAGATACTTTTTTTCTTCAAGCTTTAACAATTGAGTTGCAGCTGTCTGCGTGTGTGTGTATGTATGTGCTTATCTGCTTTATGAGTATGGAAATTGCTACGCTTTTCTTGCGTCGCTTCCTCGCAAAGTCGTTGCCGCCTTGTGCGACACTCAGAGTCTGGCTGGCTGGCTGGCTGGCTGTCGCCTTCTGCTCAGCGCGCTTGAAGTGCCCTTCATTAGACCGCTGCCATCATCCACTCGGCTCTGCTGAGGCTGCCTTTCTGCCTTCTGCTTTTCTGCCTGCTGCCTTCAGCCCTCTGCAGCACTTCATCAGCCGCCTGGCGTAAACGAGCTTTGAGGCCACTTCTAGGCAGCTTTTCCCAACAGCCTTTAACATGTTCTAGCCAAGGTCGTTCAACAGGATCGTGCGGCAAACGG
This sequence comes from Drosophila paranaensis, assembly GCA_035047545.1. Classification (NCBI taxonomy): domain Eukaryota; kingdom Metazoa; phylum Arthropoda; class Insecta; order Diptera; family Drosophilidae; genus Drosophila; species Drosophila paranaensis. Next base: position 11,375,619 of record JAWNPL010000145.1, read on the forward strand.
GTTTGGCAACTATGACTTTGCCTCTATTCGCCTCCTCGCCCATTGCATCTGCGGCATCTGCGGATGGCCAAAATGGTGCTGAACACAATTCACAATTGCAATTAGCCACAAATGAAATTCCAATTATCTACAAATTGGAGCAGCTTCATTATGTTTTCGCTTTTGCCAAGCGATGGATGGTGGACGATGATGAAATCGCGCAAATTTTAGCCAAAAAAATAGAAATAAACAATCTCTGGCAGTGCGCATAACAAAGCAGATACTAATGATGCGTGTTTGAAGCCGAGAAAACAATAGGAAGTGGGCGAAGGTGGGGTAAGGCGAAGCTTAAATGCCCTGACTTGGCTTATAAAAGGCTATAATATGCGAGGGCAGCTGGAAGAGTTTGCAACGTGAAAGTGAAGATATATGATAGTATGATACATACATATATGATAGTATGATATATATATGACCCAGATTCATACTCGAAGTCATCTATGATTAGGCTGCCTGAGAGAGTTCGATTGCCCCCTCTTCCACCTACGATTGCATGACTCATGCAGTCATACACTAACTAAATTGCGAATAGATAATGCTGAAATATTAGATTCTGCCTCAGATCCGCAGCTTCGCGGCCAAGTGGCAAATGCCACATGGCAGATTTATAAATATTCCGCAACTGCTGATGATGATGCATGATGCATGATGCATGATGCCCGATGATGGGCTGAGAAGTGAATTGCTTGGCCCAGAACAATGCGAAGATGTGAATTGGAAATGCAAACAGAGGCAACGGCTGCAGCGAAATGTGGCACGAATTTCGGGACAGGAGGCGAGTGTGGCGCGTACAGCTATGTAGTTCTATGGGTCAACAAATGTTGGCAATGCAGCCAGGCGGGCCGCGGGCTCATAAGTTATGCCAGTGTCAGGTGTGAACTAGTTTAAGTCGATCAAACGAGCCTGGCCCGCCCGGCCCACCTGGTCGTCAGCAGCTGTCCAGAGCCGTCACAGTGGCTGCCAGCTGGGGACACAGAGTGTTGCATGTCCAACTTGACCGCAAAAGGCCGGGCACGGCAGTCCGTCCGGCAGCCTGGTTGCCCGAGGGGCAGCAACGGGTTCTGGCTGTGGCATGTGGCATTCCCCGTTTGCCAAAAGGTCGTTGGCGTGTGTGCAACTTGTTACAGGTGGCGGGGAACAAGGGGGGGGCAAGCAGAGCGGAGTGTGTGCAACCGAAATGCCAGCATCCCAAAAATACGCGCGTGCAGCATGCAAAATTTGGGTCGCCTCGACGTGAATCATACGAGACTAAATGCACTCTCTCTCTCTCTCTCTCTCTCCCTCTCTCTCTCTCTCTTTCGCTCTCTCTGTTTGTAGCTAGTGAACTGTCATGTCAGGCACGCTGTTCGAGATGGAGGATCCGCAGCAACAGCTACAGCAGCAACTGGCAGGGGACGTCGAGCAGCAGCTGGCCATGTGCCTGGCCAGCCTGGAGCTGGGCGAGACGGCATCGCTGACCGTGGTGGCCAGCAGCAGCACCACCACCAGCACGATAACCACACAGAGCAACTGCGACGGCAGCGACAGCGGCTTGGACGTGCCCAGCAGCTGCTGCCTGTCCCGGACCACCCTGCAGCGCGGCCTGAGCAGCACCAGCGGCGGCTACACCAGCAGCAACGGCCTGGAGGAGATCTACGACAGCTGCGAGCTGCATCTGGCGAGCAACGTGTCGCCCAGTGAGCAGAGCAGCGAGTGCTCGCAGCGCACGCCGCCGCGCCGCTTCAATGGGAGTGTCAAGAAGAAGGTGGCCATGTTCGAGCCGGAGCCGGAGCAGCTGCAGTCGAGCGCAGCCAAGACTCCGGAGCAGCTGCGCGGGCGCGTGGCCAACTTGAAGCGGGCGCAAAGTCTGCCGCGCAATGGGGCACCCGCAACGCCGGGTAGGGAGAAGCCACGCCTCGCCAACTCCACATCGTTCCGTGCGCCGGGCAACACGGTCACGCCGGTGCGCACGCCACGCCCACAGAAGCCAGACACGCTGCCCAGCGCGCTGAATCGCGCTCAATCCGTTCAGCGGCTGGCGCAGGTGCAGCGCACGCCTTCGGTGAGTCGTGCTCGCACTCCGGGCACGCCCTCCGAGGATGCACGCTGGCCGGCGAATCGTGGCGCAGCCGGACAGCGGCGCGGCATGTCCGTGACGCCGGACGTGATGGCCAGTCGCCTGCGAGGCAGTCCTGCGCCAGGTGAGCTATCAGAACTCTCTTCCAGAGATTCGCTGACTAATCTCCTCCTTTTTCCAGGTGGCACTCTGCCCCGCCGTCGCAAGCAGCAGTCCGTGGAGGACCTGACCGCTGGACGTTTGTCGCGCAGCAATTCCATTAGCCGAGCAGCTGTTGTGGATGCCAGGATGACCTCGTCGGTCATGGTGATGCCCACGAGTCGACGCAGCCTGGCGCCGCCCACAGTCACAGCCAAGGTCAATTCGCTGCGCCGTCCACAGCCGCAGCAGCCGGCCACGCCCAGGACACGCATCTACCATGAGACGGCGGTGCAAACGGCGTTGACTAGCGAGGATCTGGAGCAGGTTTTGGGTGGCGGCGTGCTGCAGACGCGCGCTTTGGACGCCGTGGAGCAGCTGGATCAGAGCACGCAGGCAGAGCCAGACCAGCGTGATCATGAGCTAGAGCAGCTGCGCCTGGAGGTGCGGCAGCTCAGCGGCAAGCTGCAGCGCGAGCGCGAAGAGAAGCTGGCCATGCAGCAGGAGCTGCACCTCAACACGGAGCGTGTCATGGGCATGTTGGAGCTGGCACGCGTGGTCAGCGCCAGCGCCGGCACGCCCACCTCCGAGGACAGCGGCGACGGCAGCGGCCATGACAGCCTGCTCATGCTCGAGTCACAGATTCAGATGAGCGGCCACGAGCTGATCGAGCGCCAGCAAGAGATTGGACAGCTGCGGGAGCTGTGCCGTGCCCTGCAGCAGGAGATGCGTCGATCGCTGGCCACGCAGCATCTGCTGCTGCAGGAGAAGGCCGCCATCGAGCAGGAGTCGAGCGAGATGCAGGATTTCCTGCAGCACGAAAAAGCTGCCCAGTGCGATGCGCTGCGTGAGCTCGAGACGGAGCATTTGGCGGCCAAGGCGCAGCTGGCCAATCGTGAGGAGGAGGCCAAGGTGCTGCGCGACGAGTGCCGGCATCTGGTGCGGCTCAACGAGCAGCGGCGCCAAGAGAACCGACTGCTGCAAACGAAATACGCGGCATTGGAGAACAAATCCCGAGAGCTCATACACCAACAGAACGCTGCTGTGGCGGGCGCCTCGACGGCCTTGTCGGGGCTGCATGCGCGGCTCGACAATCTGGTGGAACAGCTGGTGTGCTCCTACAGCATATCCGAGCAGGATTTGGAGGTGAGTGCGAAACTAGAGCTTGTCTAAAAATGATCTAATGATTTTCCATTGCAGGACATACGTTTCCAGGCAGAGTCGCTGGCCGCTGAGACGGAGCACGCCCATAATGGCCAGAAGCCCAACGGCCTGGACTTGCCTTTGAATCCAGCTGGCGATGCGCTGCAGACGCTTGTACTCACCAGCGATGGCTCCTTGTCGCCGCAGCGCAATCAGTCCTTCATAGCCGCCGTCATTGGTGCCATACGCCAGGCCACCACCCATTCGGGGAAACGACTCTCGCTGCGGCAGGCGGGCAAGCGTCATGGCGCAGGAGCCGCAGCAGCAGGCGCTACACATGCGACGACAACGCTCAACAACAACGAACAGGCCAATCTCAATGGCAACGAAGGTAAGACTTTGGAATGTACATCAAACCAATAGCTAATATGTATATTCGCAGATGATTCCGATTCCACGGAGATGCTGGACTCTGAGACGGAGGTAAGTCGAACAGCAATAGTTCAACCTATCCAGCTTTACTTATATATTCGGCTTTGCAGCCTTGCCTGCTCATGATGGACAATGTGCTGGAGGATGTGGTGCAGCCGGACTCGCACTCGCACAACATGGTCTCCTCCTGCACGGGCATGATCTCGCAAATCGAGCTACCCACAGAGCTGATCAGCCAATGCAGTCAGCAGCAGCAGCAGTCGGCAGCTGCAGCCAATAGCGACGATTCACTTCAGCAGCTGTCGCAGGCCATAACCAACCGCCAGCAGATGGAACTGCATATGCACAAGCTCAGCGTTCTGCCCATGAAGTAAGCAGCACCATTCATTGAGTATAAACGTTATGCTTACTACTTCGTATCCACAGCAATCGCGAGCAATGTAATACAGAGGAGCTCAGCTGCCACGACTCGCTGGCCGAGCTGCCCTCGTTAATGGAGTACAGCACGGCACAGGCAGTGGTTGACCAGGTCATTGAGGTGGACACGCTGGTCACCAAGTTGCTGAAGGTGCTGCGACTTGTGCAGCTGGACAACGACAATTGCATACAGCAGCTGATCGTGGACAAGTGAGTGGCAGCCAACTGGCCTTATCTATTGATGCTCATTTTCCATTCCCTTGACAGAAACAAACTGCAGCAGCATAAGGAGGATATGCTGGAGAAACTAAAAGACCTGGAGGATGTCAACCTGAAGCTGCAGGATGAGCTGATGGATGCCACGCAAGAGCTGATGATTAAGGGCAGCGACCTGAGCGGCGCCAAGGCTGAAATGCAGCGACATCGCAACGAGATCGACGTAAGGTTTTAGCCACGATAATTCTTGGACTACATATATATATATATATAATTTTTTGTGTTGCGCACCCTTCGAAGACATTTCTATATATCGTTAAATCGTTTAGTCGCCAGATATATATTCTTATGTTAAACAGTCGCGTTGCAGCTGATCTTATCTTATATGTTAATCGTATTTTTAGTCATACGTATTATTTGATTTAGAATAAACCGAACTCTTGGCCTATTTTACATTAATTTGAGTTGTTCAGTTCACCATCGTCATCATCATCGATTCAGATCATGTCATCTATATCATTTCTTGTACTTTGTTTCTCATGCCAACCATTTGTATAATACACACTCGTAACCGCCAACGGACAGTCCCAGTCACAAATCAAGTACCGAAGTGCACTCTTTCGTTTGAAATGAAATCCGTTAACTAATTGCCATAATGCCCATGCTCCTTGTCCTGATTCTCGACTTGCTTCTGCCGTTGTTGCTTTTGTTTGTTGCTACTGTCGCTGCTGATGGCAGCGCCTCAATGAGGACATCTGCACGCTGAGCACGCTCTGCAGCAGCTACAAGAAGCTGTCGCCCACCACAGAGTTCCCGCCCATGCAGCTGCTCTCGCCCAACCAGATGCCCGAACAGGGCGACGTCCTGGGCATACTGAATCTGCTGAAGATGTGGCATGCGGACGGACAGCTGCTGGACGAGCGTGTCAGCAGCTACCTGCGTAAAGTGTGCGGCAATCAGCTAACGGTGAGTGGCGCCCTCACCCATGACAACAATCTAATCCGAATTCATGTAATAAATAGGTCAACGTTCTGCCCCATCAGGACAACAACAATGTGGAGCGTCTGCGCATCTATGCCAATCAGCTGGAGCATGTGAGTCGCGTCCTAGACGATTGCCAGAGCCTGACGGAGCACATGCCGCTGCAGCAGCTACGCCGTGACATGGAGATCGTGCGTCTGAATGCCAACTGGACCCAGCTACTGGAGCTTGCCGAGCAACAATGCGATCTTAATGCCAATGGCGCGGATGTGCCCACGTCCCGGCCCTGAACAGTGTCAAATTGTTGTTAATTCTCTAGTTAACTAATAGTACTTAAAGTTGTTCAACACGTAGTTAGTTAGAAATGTTTGCGTCCAATTCGAAGCAAGTGAGAAAGCTTTAAAGCCGCTGCAAACAACAATTTATTTAGCTCGATATTAAATACTTTTAGCCTCTCAAACTAATCTGAACTGTTTCAAAATTCAATTAACTAACTAAAGTAACAAACCCTTTGGTCTTTCAAGCTAGTATTATGCCAAATCAAAATTTACTAAGGGAAATTTTCTAGTTTCTAATTTGAATTTCAAGCTGCTTGCTTTGGGGCGCCCGTCAAAAATTTCGTTGCATACTTTTAGGCAGAAGGAAAATTCGTCTGCCTGAAATACATTTGAGAGGTAGATATATAAATATATATAGATATATATAGAGGAATCTGTCCTGATTGATTGACTGACTGAGTGATTAATGATCAATGCTCAGGTTAAGCGTCAGATCCTTTTTAGAGCAGCTAAAAGACGAGATTTGGGTTTAGCTGAGCTATTAGCAGATATTAGCAAATATGTTATATACAGATGTGTGCTTAGCTATCGACTAGAGACAAGAGTCTGGGCATTATGGAGAACTGTGGCTTAAATCACGCAGCAATTTTTAGTTTAAAAACTTAATTTTAATAGAAAAAACATAAAAAAAATAAAAATGTATTATACAAAAATATTAAAAAGCAATTGCAAAATTGAGTATTATTGGCTTTTATTTGCTGGATTTGACTGTGGCACCTGCTGTTGGTGTTAACCTCGTCTATATACATAGTGAAGAACATAAGCAATTCATCTAGAACTCTTAATCTCCCAGAATCTTAGCATTCATATATATATTTAAATTACTTTGCAGTAGTAGTTCCCACTAGTAATCATATAAATAAATAAAATTCAATTAGTTTTAGATTTTGTTTCGATAGAAAGTTGTTTTTTTTTTCTCGTTTTTTTGTTGTTTGTATAATACATGTACAATAAATAAGCATAAACTAAATGTAAAAAAAATCAACTACTTTCGTAAAAACAATTTCGCAAAATTTTTGAAAAATCCCTTGAAATGGTAGGTACTAATTGCTAGGTAAGTCTATAAGTATGGGCATAAATACGTTCATATATAAGTATATATATAACATGTATTCGTATATGGTATATGTATATATGTATTTGTATATGTATATGTATATATAGACAGCTATGTGTTGCGGCCGCCGCAGTTTGTCTTTTATGCGTTTTGTTTGTGGTCTTTACAATTACAGATAATCTCACAATGTAGGTTCAGGTTGCGATTGGGTTTCGGGAATTGGGATTCGGGGCAAGCTAAAAGGAGGGCTTGCTGCTGCCGATGCTGCGGGCGGGCAGGCTGTTCGTCTTCACAGTGGGATTGTCGCGCGCCTGCGAGTGGGCGACTACAATGCTGAGGCACTGCACCCACTCCTCGGCATTCTTGCCATCCTTGGGCTTGAGTATTAGGGTCTGATCGGCAGTAAAGATCTCAAATGCCTTCGGTATGTTGCGAGCGCCACGCGAAACCTTCACGGAGCGTATTTGATTCACATCGATGCTTTCGCCGCCGCTCTGCAAATTATTTGAGATTTTATTTTAAATTTCTTCAGAGGATTAGCTTGTATACTTACGGATCCTTTGCAGGACAGATGTGCGCCGGAGAGCGTAAAGTAGCGCGTGCGCCAGCGCCTGAAGAGCCGCCACTTGCCCTTCTTCTCCTTGAGCTGGCCCTCAATCATGGGCTGGTTGCTGCCATTGAGGAAGCCAACCGCCTTGTCCGGATGATTGCATAGAAAGCAGCCCCACTGGTACTCCAGCTCGTTGCAATTGGGATTCGACTTGTCCGTCTTGGACACTTCAAACACATCCAGAAAGCCCGAGTGACGCAGCTCGTTCACAAGTATCTCGCGGTCCTGCAGTCAAGTAGAAGGAGTTCCATGAGCTGGAGAAGCTGAAGTTGGCTATAAAAGGATACGCACCTTGACCTGGGGGAATTGGCTGGTGACCAGCTCGGTGAAACTGCGATTCTCGCACTTGAGTATCTGCCAGATGTTCTTCAGATTGCTAATGCCCGGCTCTCGGGTGCTGAGCACGCATTTCTCCTTGACCTAAGGGGAGAGAGAGGAGATCTCACTAGGATTACCTCCTTCAGGATAGTTTCTTACTCAGACTTACAAAATGGCGCACTTGAAAGTCGAGGAAGATCATGTGGATCCAGGTCTTGGGGTTGCGCGTGCGCATCGTGAAGCACGTCTTGGAGTAGAGGCAGTGCGGGCCCCGAATCTGGCAAGCGAAGTGCAGCTTGGCCACCTTCTTGCGTCGCTCTGCAAATTCATTAGAAACTGTGTGATGTGTGTGTGTGTGTGTGTGGGTGGGTTAAGTGAGCAAACGGAGTGTGTGTAGAGCGAGAGAGAGAGAGATCAGTAAGGAACAGTGATAGAGAGAGAGAGAGAGAGAGAGCAGATAGGACCTACCCTCGATGCTGCAGCGCGTGGGCGGCGGCAGATGCTGCGAGACCTCGTCCATATACGACTTGATCGAGACGAAATTCTTTTCGCAGAACTGCTGCACGGGATCGCGCATGATCTGATACGGCTCGAAGGTGCTCATGCGCTGGTCCATCACGCTGTTGGCATTGAGCAGCGTGCGGCTGGTATTGTCGCTGCGCCTGGGCGCCACATTCGTCGTGGTCGTCGGACCCGACACAATCACCTCGCTCTGAAGAGATAAAGGGAATATATAGCAAAGGCAATATGGAAAGGTTTCTCTCAGTTACATTTCCATTCACGGGCAGCTTCATGACGGACTTGGCATTGCCATTGCTCGAGGACTGCGGCACAGCTGGCGACGCGTGGTGCACGGAGACGGCGTTCTGGGACTGCTGCACTGCAGCCGTTGAGGCAGCCACCGAGGGTGGTATGGAGATGGAGCCCACCGACTGATTCAGCGCATCCGTGCTGTACTTCATCAGCACCGTGCTGGAGTTGAGCAGCGTGGACGGCCCCTGGGAGTGCGGGCGCACTTTGGAAGGCGACGTGGTCACAGTCACGCCGCCCGAGGTCACGGGTATGCCGTGCTTGTTGTGTCCCGTGATGATCACGTCGTTGCTCAACGGCGGCACAGGCGTGACCGGAGGATTGGCCGGAGACGTGGGCTGCTTGGGCATGGCGCCTGTCTGCACGATCACATTGCCATTCGAGCTGCCGCCGGGCTGCTGATTGATTTGTGAATTGCTCAGACGGGTCATGCTCTTGTGCAGCCCGCCGACCGAGCCGCTGGCCACGTTGAGGCGCGTGACGCTTCTGTGTGTGTTGCTCGCCGGATGCAGGCGCCCAGTGCTGCGCGAGTCGCCCAGCTTCACGCGCCGCGTATACCCTGTGTGTGCGGGTGTGGGTGTGGGTGTGGGTGTGGCAACGGGAACGGCTGCCACGGCTGTGGCCATTGCACTCGCTGGCGCTGGCGCCGCACTGGGCGTGGGCGTGGCATTAGCAGAGCTCGGCGGCTGCACGATGTTGTTGCTGCTGCTGCTGCTCGGGGGCGTTGCAGCTGGAGGAGCTACGAAAGAGCACGAAATGAATGGGAGCAACTCTTGGTTAGGCAATCGCATCTACCTGGCTTGATCTGGGTGCTGGTGCTGGCGCTGGGGCTGGGGCTGGGGCTGGAGCTGCTGTTGAGGCTGACAATGGTGACGCCGCCAGAGATCTTGTTGCCCACGTCGTGCTGGGAGCTGAGCGCAGCGTTCTTCTGCCGCACACAGGCGAGCACCTTGTCCGTGAAGAGCACAGGATAGGCCGAGCAGAGACGCGTCGCCTCCTGCTGCAGCAGCGCCTGGGCGGGCAGGTGCTCGAGCACAAAGTCCAGGGCCTGCTGGGCCGTCTCCTTGCTGCCAATGCCCGCGGTGGTCAGTATCTGGGCGCAGAGTGTGACCGTGCTGGGGTTGGCCTTGGCTGCCAGGCGCAGCTGCTCGAAGTGCTCGACGAGGAGATGGGGCGCGTGCTGCGCCAGCTTGAGCAGGATCTGCATGGTAATGTTGGAGGTGTCGCTGTCCTGCAGGAAGGTGCACAGCTGCGGCACGCACGACTCCAGCACCGCCGGCGACTTCTGCACAATGAGCAGATACAACTGGAAGACGGCCATGCGCTCCTGGGCGTCGCAGAGCGGCAGCAGCGGAATCAGCTGCGGCGCATGCGGCGTCACCGTCTCCGGGGAGACCTCGTACACCTGCGAGAGCACGCGCAGCAGGCCATAGTTGCCAGCGAGGATGGAGTCCATGATGGGCTCCATAATGTCTATCAGCAAGTAGGCGTAGTCGATGGCAGCCAGGGACAGGTAGCTGGCCAGGTTGCGGGACAGCTCCTTGTTGCCCTTGGGCAGGAACTGCACGGCGATGGGCAGCGCGATCTTCATCAGTTCTTTTTTGTCGTAGTTCTGGAAAGGATGAAGACAGAGTAAAGCACGAGGAGCAATCTGTGGTGCTTTGTGGACTCACCAAGAATATGCTGGAAATGATGTCAGCGGCGATCTTGGCGTGCGGCGGCTCCTCCTTGGTGGCGGCCACTGGCTGCAGGTTCCAGAGCAAACAGGTCTTCAGCAGATCCACCAGAGCTGCGCAGTAGCGCTCCGCGCTGCGCGTCTCCCTAATGCAGGAGAGCACGCGCGTGACGCAGATCTCCACCACGCTCTGGTCATTGTTGTTCTTCACGTAATCCGCGTGCGAGATGATGGGATTTATTTCGCAGAGCTGAGGGCGTGAGACACACGAGATTAGTTTGCTATCAAGCTATCAGCTAGTGGGCGGGCCACTCACCACCTCCGTGATGTCGTTGACGATGTCCGCGTCGGGCACCGAGAACAGGTCTCCGGCTCGCGACAAATCGCGCTTGGCGAGCACTTTCGTAAACAGTTCGTGCATCTCGTGGCCTCGGGCTGCCTGGGTCTAGTCAATCATTTCCTTGGGCAGGCTGCAATGGAAGTGGACAGAGTGGGACATTAGTTCGGGCCTGTCTGAGTGCGTTTTCCATTTTCCATTTTCCATTTTCCGCTTTCGCTTTCGCTTGCACTGCCATTTTCATTGCCATCTTCGCGTTTGGCACTCTGCCCAGAGTTCAGGCGCCGCTCGCAGCGATTTTTTATCTTATCGCCAAGGCGAATGCAACTGGCGGAGCGAAGGGTGCCAACTATGGGCCCAGCCAACAGCCAACTCTGGTGCAGCCATCAGAGCAGCATTTCTCCACTTGACTAAATATTTATCGCACTCTCTCTCTCTCTCTCTCTATCTCTCACTCTCTGTCTGTCTCTTCACTCTGGCATTTCCAGGCTGCATTCACGTCTGCTGACTTGTATAAATAGATATATATAGACTTAGATATAGATATATTTATATATACAGATGCACGACTCTGGCCAGCGCATACTTGTTGCATTGTCTCCATGCGAAACGAACTCGCCAAAAAAAGAAAAACATCTACTTAGCACTGGCTCCCGCTCCCTCCCGCCTTACGATAGGCTTTGTTACTGACTAAGATTCTAGGTAAAAACTATAAATGATATTAAAGAACTGCACTCGCCCGTGGCTGCTTATCGGCAATTTGGGCTTATCAGCTGCTGGCTTTGTGGCCATTGTAACTGACCTTTTAGTGGGCCTCAAAGGGGAACAGCAAAACAGCTTTAGATATAAGTATTTGTTGGGCATGACGAATAAATTCGATTGCAACACACTCCAAAGATCGCTTGTTGGTCAAGGTTAACTGTACACAGATACAGATATATATCTATATATATATATTGTATATATATATTTGTATATTCAACTGATTTGACCACATTGTGCACATGCAGCAGTTCTGGAGAAGGTAATGAAATACGCTGTTGCTGCTGCTGCTGCTGCTGCTTTTGAGTGTTTGCGCTGCTGTTTCGTGTGTGGGGATTCCCTGGGCGGGCTGTGAGAGAGCGGGAGAGTCTCTGCGAAACAGATGCCAATTGCCGTTTGCTCCGCTATCAGAGCAGACCCCTCGACGGCTGTCGCGACTGTGCGAAGCGAGCGATGATTGCGCTGCCCAAGCAAGCACATGACGGACTTGAGTGCGGAATGCACTCTGCTTCGCCGCGAATTAGATTTTGATTAGATGCGCAAAATTCCACAGTCGTGGGGATTAAGACGTTAAGCCTTAAGACGGCTCACACAATGGAATTTGCTTTGTGGGCGCTTTGACTGACGGTCTCTCTCCCTCTCTCTCTCTCTGTCTCTCGTTGTCTTTGTCGATGGCTATGGCCATCAAGGAAGCGACGCCAACGCGCTGTGTGGATTATTAAATTTTCAAATAAAAACCAAAAGTTGCATAATCCATAGACGCCTGGGCAGCCAGGCAGCCAGACAAGCAGTCAACCAAGCCAAAGAGATCTCTCTCTCTCTCTCTCTCTCTCTCTCTCTCTCTCTCTCTCTCTCTCTCTCTCTCTCTCTAGCTCTACACGCGAATTGCAGACGCAGACAGCGACAATCGGGACGGACATTTGCTTCCTGGAAACCGGGACAGCCGCAGCACTTTGGTTGCTGTTGCTGCTGCTTTTGTAGTTGTTGTTGTTGTTATTTATGGCTCATTCGCGCTCAGGTTGCAGCTAAGAAACTGGTTAAAAAATAAATAAAGAGGCAGCAACAAGTCGCAGCAACAAAAACAACTTTGCGCGCGCTCGAGAGAAAATTAAAAGAGAAATAGAAATACACCTATATATATACATACATATATGAGTATACGTATATATAAGTAATGGATGATGATGATGATGGCGTTGGCTAAAACATAAACCGAAACCGGTGCGGCAGGTTAATACACAAGCCCAGTCAGCTAGCCAGACAGCCAGACAGCCAGCTAGCCACTCCGTTCATACAAACATCAACACAAATACAGAGACGAGGCGAAACGGATCTCGTAGTCGAGTGAAGGCAGCAACAAAGTCACATAGATCACTGGACACAAACAATTCTCGGGCTTTCGAGCCAAAATGACAGAGTTCAAATTGGCTTAAATGAGCGGCGTAACAGTTGACATTTGTGGTCCATATGCAAATGACTTAATTTGCATCAGAGAGAGGGAGAGAGAGAGAAAGGGAGAGTATAGAAACTCAAGCTGACAAGCAGGGCCGAGTGCTCAGCGAAGTGACAAGGTTTTGAGTTATGCGTGCCACGCCTGCTCAGCCTCAGCCTCAGCCCCAGCCCCAGTCCCAGCCCCCACCCAGTTGCAGTCTCATATTCGAAATATTCGATCAACGCTGCGTATACGTATTGCGAGTTCAGTTGCAGTTGCAGTTGCACGAGGCAATGGCAATGTTTTGATTGCGACTCGCATTGCGTGCACGGCGAGTGTCTTGTTCTTGTTTGCGCATTCCTGGTCACAGTTATTTGCCGTTGTTGGTGTTGCTGCTCCTGTTGCTGCAAATACCTGGCCTTAGGGAGCGTCAAGTGTCGTGCGGCTGGCCAGGTTGCAAGTTGCAAGTTGCATGTTGCAAGCAGCATCGGTCATAGCTTAAGTTTTGTTCTGCTCTAAGCTTCAGTTAGGCGCACATACAAATCGAGTATTTTGCGTGGTTGTTGTTGTTGTTGCTGCTGTTGCTGTTGCCATTGCCATTGTTGTTGTTGTTGTTGTTTGTCTGGCTGAAACTAGTTTTGTGGTCTGGCTTTGGTTTATGTCTACCCTGCGCTACGCAGGCGCAGAGACACTGTGTACAGAGAAATAAGCCAATATCTAATAGATGCTAAAAATAATGCCCTTCTATGCAATTCTCATGGATTTCGAAATGATTTAATGCTTTTCGTGCACCGCTGATTAGTATTAGATTAACAACATGACGAGCTAATAAATTTAATCTTGGCCATATAGTATATCGATGAGATATATCTATGATATATATGCATTTGTTTACCTATGTGTACATTAATCTATCTACCATTATCTCGAGTCTGCCTTACATCTTTTTCGCATTCAGTCTCTCTCCCGCTCTCTTTATATTGATCTATATATCTACATAACTATCTACCTAATATATTTGCCACCTCTCCGTAGTCTCTGTCTCTCCCAGTCTCCATCTATCCCCTTCTCTGCCGGCCATTTGTATATATTTAGACATTATTCTAAGCCAAGTTTATTTACACTTTTACCTTTAATCGTATATCTCTCTCTAGTGCCGTCTACCTAGCTGAATCATGTCGCCTACCTACTCACAGCACAGCTTCCCATACAAATTTGCTGAGCAAATTTATTAAGCCGCAGCGTGAGAAACCAAATAAAAAGAAATTAGCAAAAAACAAAATAAAATAAAAAGCCGAAACAGAATTTATGCTAAGCCCTCATTTGGTGTTTTTACAAACACACACATTTATATAGGTACATATATATAGATATATATAGACGATTATACATAAGTAAAGGCAACATCAACACGGTAATCCGAGCCAGACACAAGCTAAGCAAAGGATAGGTAACCGAAGGGGGTTCTTTATGGCTCTTTAGGGGTTGCGGGGGGCGGGAACGTGTTGAAAAATGAGCGTCGCGTGAAACTTATTAATGAAAAGAGCCGCAAATGAAATGCTGCGAATTAGCGCTACAACAAATCACAGAGAAGAGAAGGCGTAGAGCCAAGTCCTAAAAATATAAACGCCTTTGGCACATCATTTTAAAGGGCGGTTTTAATTAGCCGTTGGCACAGGTAGATAAGCTGCGCTAAGTCGAGCTGAGTTGAGTTGGAAGCTCGCTTTAACGGTAAACGTTGGACTTACCAAAATTGCATACTCTGTCGTAGACACACATATGTGTGTGTGCGTGTATAGGTGTATGTATGTGTATAGGTGTATATGTGTGGCCCAGGCAGACACAGCTGGTTCATATCAGGGAGTTGAAACTGGTCGCAAAGCCGAGACTGAATACAGCGCCAAACCAGACACACGCTCTCGCTCTCGCTCACACTCACACATGCAGAGTCGCTCACTCTCTCGCTCGATCGCTGCCTGCCTGCCTGCTCTATGCTCCGTTTAGGGGGGAAAGGGGAGCTTGTGCAGCAATAAAAAACACTTGAAAAAGGTAGACGACGACGATGACTGCGGTTGCTGTTGCTGTTGTTGCTGCTGCTGCTGCTGCTGTTGGTGGTGAGCTGTCGGCCAAGTCAGCCGCACAGCCGCCGTTGCGCCGTTATTGTTGTTGTTGTTGTTGGCTTTTGGGTGTAGTTCAATATGAATTTTATTGTTGCTGCTGCTGCTGCTGCTGCCGATAAAGCACAAAATTCAGCATTGCTGTTAACAATATGTATATTTGTGCGGCTTTTGTATATATTATATATGTATATACAAGCACACATATATAATTTATATACGCATTTATGCAAGGCAACTATAATTTTGAAAAAAAAAACAGAGAGAGAAATGAAAATTGTTTTGTTTTCGTTGATTTCTTTTGTTATTTTTAACACAGTTTTTGCGCTTTCTGTTCTTTTTTTGCCACAATGCTTTATATCGCGTTGCCTTCTTTGCTTCTTTTGTATTTTTGCTAATCACATTTTGTTAACACACACACAGAGGCACTCACACACGCTCACGCATGCACACAGTTGTAGAGAGACAGTGAGAGAGAGAGAGAGAGGGTAAACAACGCAGACTAACCGACGGCTCATGCGCGCTGGCCAAGTCCAAGCAAACGCGTTTAGGCCAAAACGTAGACTGAACAGCTAGCACCAGTTGCCAGTTGCCGTTGCCCGTTGCTGCTGAACGAGTCAGTTCGAGCTCTCCCTCTCACACACACTCTCTCTTGCTTTCCTCTCTCCCTCTCTCTCTCTCTCTCTCTCTCTCGCTGTCCTCCTTCCACTCTCGCGCTCACCGTGGCCAGCGATCTCTGCGCTGGTTTCGCTCGTGCACACACATTTATCACAGTTTACTTATGCGCTTTTCATTCATAAACAAAAAGCGCAGCGCGCACTGTTGTTGTTTTGCTCGCCGTCTGGCTCTCACCTGTTCTCACCTGTTGAGCAGCCGGCAACAGCGCGCACGTTGCCAGCAGCAACTACAGCTCTAGCTATCGGTAAATGTTTTTGAATTCTTAACGACTTTCCAGACAGAGTTGCTGCGCACCACGAAAACAGTTTGTGAAGTTGGCCAAAAAGAGAAAAGTCTTTCAATTTTCATTTGCTAATTGAAAAGGCAAGTTCAGTGAGACTTTCGTGTAGTGAAAATATAAAGTGAAAAGTGCAGGAATGCAGAGATATCTTAATAAATATAGATATAAATGTATAATTGTCAACTGGGAGTGTTCAATCCATTGTCAGAGCCTCTAAGATTTATTTTTAATATTTGTGAAAAATTAAAGACTTTTAAAACATTTTTTAAAAATTGTATTTCATTTTCTTTTAGCAAGAATATGCATATTTTGAAAAATGTTGCAAAAATAAATATATTAAAATATACCATAAAACACAAAAACGATTAATTTAATTTTTAGCTTAGTCAGAAAACTTAAAATATTATTTAAAAATTAAAGAAAACATCTATTGGCCCTAGTTTAATATTTTACATAATTTGCAAAAGATTTAGATTTTCACTTAGACTTTTGGCCAAGCTATAAGAGTTTTTTGGACCACAGTCCAGTGGTTAAATCTATATGTATATATAGCTTTGGCAGATTATGCTCTATACGAATACTTATATCGGCCATAAATCTTAGTTTAACAAACAATTTTCGAGCAAACAAAATTCCAATACATATTCATTTCTATTTTAGAATTTTATTTAAATATTTTTGTTTTCAATTTTTATATATATTATATCTTAAATATTTGTTGTATTATATATATAAATTTTTATATTTATTCCAGATTTTGACACATTGGCACTTATGGCATTATCTCCAACCCGGAAGTTTAACTAAGTTGTTATACTACTAATACGTTATACTAATATTGGGTTTCTCTCGCTCCGTAACTCTGTCAACACTTCGATATTTAGGAAATGGAAATGGAAATGAAGTCAAATCCATTAATCGCTGCACTTTTGCACCTTGATCCACTGCACTCAGCCGTAGCTAAAGCTGCGTCAAGGTCGTTGCCTCAACTAATACAGCTGTGGTTGATTCTTGGCATTGGATTGTTTTTGGGTGAGTCTATTAACAGTTGGGCGCTAATGGAGAGTCGAGCGTGCAAAGAACGAATTGCAATATTGGGTGAGCAATATCCGTATACGTATTCGTGTTCCGTAACCCGGGCTCAGTGCCCAGCCCACATTTGAATATGCGTATTTGCCTTGCAAATAACCAAAAGCCCAACGGACTGAACCTAAACAGAGTGTAATGCACTTTGAGCAGCGGGCAAGGCAGTTCGTTGTGTGTACAAAGTTAGTAATCAAGTTTTATTAGGCATTAAGAAGATCTTTTTCCGTACTGTCTACGATATTTATATAAATAGATTTAGTCTCTCTAGTTGTTTAGTAAAATCCATTTAGGTATGCCCGGGCTTCGGAGCTTAGGCGTACTTGGCAGCCAGGCCCTCGACGAAGGCGATATATTCCTTCTGGGCTGCCTCGGTGGACTTGCCCTTCTGCTTGCCCCAGGCCTCCCACTTGGCCTTGCCCTTCAGGTCCAGAAGGCCGGGCTTGCTGGTCTCGTTGTCGCCAACGGTGGCCTGCTTGAAGAGGGCATACAGCTCGAGGAACTCGTCGTCGCTGGGACGCTTGGTCAGAGTCTTCACCTTCTCGGCGGCGGCATTGAATTGCTACGGAAAAGTTAACAGATTTAACGATTAGCACGAATCAACGGATTGATAAGTTATTTGCTTATCACAGAACAGCCGCGATAAGATTAGTAACATACAACATCACCATAAATCGTTTCCTGCCACTTACCTCAGTGAGGGACATTTCGGTTTAGATTGTAATCTGCAAGTAACAATTTGAGCGTGTTTAATACAATATATATGACGCAACATAAATTATAAATGTGACAATGAGCTTAATGGGGAGCTACTACTGCTGCTACTGTGGCTGCTGCTGCTCTGGTTGATGATATGACAAAACCAGTTCGCTGATCGCCATTAATTGGAGGGCCTGACAAATGGACGACTGGAATGCCGCCAAATTGTCTGGCTGAACTTTGGCACGCATCGCGCGATTTTGAGAACAGCGGGACTTAGGAGAGACGTAACTTTCACCGAGCAGCCGGCAGGCAGCCGGCGTAATAAAAATAGAAATTCATTTATGAAATTATGACGGTTGCTAAAAAAGATACAAATGTATCTAACGGATACATCAGCAGCAGCAACACCAGCAGTAATTGCAAACTTTTTGGCGTTAGAGAATCCCGCCAGAAATGGAATTCGGGCGTGGGTCGAGTACGTGAATTTCATTTATTATTGCTCATTGGCTAAAGAACACTTTGCCCGTTATCTGGCCATGAGCTTTTGCTGATTGTCGATTGTCCCATGTGTAAGTTGTTGTTTCTTGTAACACAAACTGATAATGTGGGCAGGCACTTGTTGAATACGATTCGGCACACGCACTTACGCTGGCTTGGGCTGTCTGGGCGGTCGCAGAACTCGGCACTGTCTGAATCCGAGTCTCGATTTGACTTTCAATTTAAATGTTTCCGCGCTGCTCGCGATCGCTCACGACATCGGGCCAAAGCTCTCGCCGAATTCGTGGAACTGAGAGCGTCCGCTGCTCTGCCCCATGGCGATTAGCAAGCTCTTCAAAGTTTCGCTCTGCTAGAGCAGCTTTGCGCTGCAATGGATTAAGATTTTCGGATGTGGATGTTGTTTTAATCATATCATCGGCTGGGTGCGAAGGGCGACACTCATCTAATCGCAGCTGCAGCTAAAAATATGAACATTTTCAGCTGGAGTCACGACTTTCCAGACTTACCTCTAATCAGCTCCCAACACCTGATGATTACTTGGCGTATACACAATTTAATGACTCTGCTTATAGTATCTGGACACGTATGTATTTATGAGTATACCAAATTGCAATTCTATGAACTTTGATTGATAATCTGCACTAAACGGGCAGTCCAGTTCTAGAAAAGTAGATTGTTAGTCAGCTTTGAGATTGTTATAATAACCTCTTGTTAGATATCTATAAATTTACTGATTTATGTGTATAGACAGTAAATTCTCTGAATGCATTCAATTGTTTGTTATATTGAAGCAGACTTACAGCTAATTCAAGAAGTTTTAAAGAAATATTAATATTGCCAGCTGAAGTGCTCCTAAACTCAAAAGTAATATATAAACTTAACACTATTTAAATTGAATACCCTATAAATTTGGTGTACTACACATACCAGGGTTTTAAAGGGTATGAAATGTATATGAGAACTGGCAACAAGCTTTTGAGTATAAATGGAAGACGATATTTGTTTTTTTTTTTTAATTGAAGTTATTTGGTGCTTTGTTGTCAGAGACTCTATAAAGCATTTATCACTTAATTTACTTTAACTTTTTTTGGGCAGGTAGGCCTGTAGATATTTGTTTGGGTTTGATTTCATTAATAAAGTTATGCAAATTTTCATAGCAAACTTTTAGGCGCCCGTATTTATTATATTATGCTAAATTTTCACTTATAAATATTTTATATTGAAATTAATTAATTTGTATATTTTTTAGTTCAGTTTACTTCAATTGAACAATTTTTAGAGTATTCGCTCATATATTTATACAAATTATCGTAGCTAAAGGAAATAAGCGCTTAAAATGATTAATGTTGTCTTGTCTATCTCTATTTTGGCTGACTGTTGGAATTAGATAGCGAACTGCTATCGTTCTGCGACAGCTCAAACAAATTGATGATTTTATGTGTACGTTTTACTGTTACATACATATATATATTATATAGTTCGCATATGTACATAAAACTTCCACTATTTGAACATGCATTGAAGTTTACTTCAATAATTTCATTTTAATGTGAACAATACAGAGTTCTGGTTATTTTTTTTTAAATGCTTACGGGTTTATTAACGTTTATATAAAAATAGTATAAATACATTTGATTAACAAGGACATTAAAGGCATAAATAAAATATGATTTTGTGAGCTACTGCAAAGTTCTTTAAATGCACTTTTTACTCGTATTTGGCAGCATACTTCTTGTACACCTCGATGTAGTGGGCCTTGGCGTCATCGAGAGTCAGACCGGCCTTGCTCTTCCAGGCATTGTAGCGAGCCTTCTGCTCCTCATCCTCTGGCTCCTCAATGTTGCAGTCGCCAACTGTGGCCTGCTTGTAGTAGCCATAGAATTCCAGGAAATCCTCCTTCGTGACGGTCTTGCTGAAAGCCTTTGCCTTCTCAACGATTTCCTCAAACTACAGTAAAGTAGAAGAAAGTTATTCAACCTGATATTCAGATATAATTTATATTTTAACTTACAGTCAACATGTTGGCTGTTTGCTGGTTAGTTGTGTCGGGTGAACGAAAACAAATTGTGGTTGCTTGTTTCAACGCAAAGTTATATATAATGGCCCGAAATATAGAAACCAATTTTTGTTAGTTAATCTTATCAAAACAGGAGACTTTTTGTAATTCCCATTGCCCCGACCGCTCCCTGCAGCCCCAAAAATAAAACGTACACTCAGGCACATTCATCATTATATCTGATTGCCTATGTTGATTAGGTGCCGCCCATACAGTGTCAATACTGATCATAACTCGAACGAGTGTGCACTTGCAGTTGCCCAGAAGCAATATTAGCAATACACATATGAATAATCACAATCATGGAGCTAAGTATAGCGATATACATGGAGTCACCTTATGCACTTAAGCGATAAGATTAGCATGAATATTTTATGAATGTTCATCGAATATGTTTTATCACATACGTGTATATATAAAACAAGTAATACTGTCAGCAGCTAAAGATAAACTTGACGACTTAATTAATGCCCTGCTGATGGTGATGGAGCATAGTTTACACAGCCAAGTCACTTTTTGATTTAAGTATGAATGATTCATGCCCACATTTATCTTAGATTTGACAAACACTAACAGCCCTTATCTATTGTATTTTTCCACAATATTAATTAATAAAATCGAACCACTGCAGATAACCCAACTGAGGATAAGCTAAGCATATGCAGCTGACCCTAAATTTAAATTAAAATTAATTAAATTTCAAAGTATAGCCAGACGGGCGAACTATAAATAGAAGCGAGCTGGATAAAATTGAACAACATTCCACACATTCGCCTCGTACGATAGTCAACTTTGAGCAAGCAGCCGAACTCGCCAAGAAGTTGGAGATGTCAACATCGATAAACCTGGATTGCTCGATTTAAAGAAGGCCAAGTATGAGGCGTGGAACGCACACAAGAGCTTGTCCAAAGATGCCGCCAAGGAGGCATACGTCAAGGTCTACGAGAAGTATGCGCCTAAATATGCCTAAATGATGAAGACCATTAGTAATAAATTTCATATTACGTGCCAATAAATATTAGAACTTACCCAAAACAACAAATCTTAGTTTATGTTGAACAGTTTTTAGAAAGCCGCTTCCGATTGTGGCATGGCCACCACAGCAGCTATAAGTGGCTTCGCCTGACCCGCCTTCATCAGCATAACACGGATTTGGGAATTATCGGGCGTTAATGTAGCTGGTGGCAGCTTGTCCATTGCATCCAGCACAGCCACCACCTCAAAGTCTACACGCAGCGGTATGCCAGGCAGAACGCTGGGCAACCTGGCCACGGACTGCTGTATGGTATAATGACGCCGATCAGCGTGCAGCAGCACAGCCAGATTTGAGGCCATCTTATATGTGGACAGATTCTGTACGGTGAGATAGAGACGAAATGCGGGACCACTACCGCACACCTCGGCGGCCAACTTCACGGGCGCATGAGTTAGATCCCCAGAAATGGTGCTCTCCGAGGAGTTAATGGCATCTATTGTGGCACGTGCTGCTGTGTGGCGAAGGCGCCACAGCTCCATCTGAAAGCTGCCATAGCTAGCTGCATGAAGAAGGGAATTAAAATTGGTTTGCTCAAAGATCCACGCAACTTACACTTTGCCTGCTGCTTCTCGCGCGCCGCTTGCTCTACGAAAATGGAGCTCTTCTTCGACTTGTCCAGTATGGAGGAATCTCCGATCTTCTGCGGCACCGATAGACCCTTTTTCGTTAATGACCCTGATGTGTTCGGCTCAAAGCGCGTTATACGACGCAATATCTTGATAATAATTTCGCCTGTCTCGGTGACCAGCGTGAGCACATGATCCTCCATTCCCATGCGGCCGTATAGCATGCCCGCCACAGTCTGCGGGACCTCGAACTCATCCACCATATAGCGGTTCAAATAGAATCCCACCTTGCCGCCTTGAAGTGCGACGGCCACCAGTGTCACACCCAGGTGTGTTAGCGGTAAGGGTAAAATGCAGACCGGCGGTGACTCCAAGTGGAGCTGATAAAGCTGTTTGCCTCGCTTCGAGCAGCACATATACTGATGCTCCATGGTGGTTATAACGATTGTCTGATCAATGGGCAGCAAGAGCAGGCCAGTCAACGGGGTGGACAGCTTGAAAATCTCCTGACCCTCGTGGCTTGACTTGCGCAACAGGTAAACTCCACCATTCCGCGTGCCCACCAGAATGGAAAAATCTGTCTCATAGGTGCCATGGACCGAAATGAGACTTGGCACAGCTGTCTCATAGCTGCAAACAGTCGACTGATATATCAAATTAAAGCCCTGCGGCTCCAGTACATATATGTGACCCGTGTCCGTAGCCAGAACCAGATGCGAAGGGGGACTCACACTGCTGGAGACTCGCTTCAGACAACACATGGCCACAATATTGCCCGTTCGACCCACAACCGAATCCTTGTGGGTGCTGATAAATGACTGGAAAAGGAGTGAACTTTATATAAAATATGAATTAATATAAATATTTGCCTTACAGCACGCTCTTCCTCCGTTAGTTGTAGCAGTCGTTGCGTTTTACGCGACAGTTTGGCATGGTCTACATCCTTGAGCAATTGCAACAGTCCTTCGTGGGTCTCCGGCTTCATCACTGGCAACTTACGCCACACTTCCAACTCCAATTCTTCGGCTTCCGTGGCAGGAATCGTATACTTAAAAAATGGTTTCAAGTGCCTGTAGAACAGCACGGAGTCAGCAATGGCCACTGCAATTACTGGATAATCGAAAAACTATATAGTTACATAAAGTAACCTAATTCTAAAAGCCTGCAGTGCTCACCCGGCGTTTTGGGCTCTGTTTCGTCTGTGTACAGACTTTCAATAGCCGTTGGTATGCCAGGTAGCGGTTGCTCGTGCTTCAGTTGTAGTCCACGAAATACTTTAAGCTTGGCACTGGGCTCCTCGTCATCTTCCAGCGAAATGTCAGCCACCAGTAGTCGCACGTAACCATCGCATTGCACGTCGCTGAGCGTCATGCAACTGGACAAAGTTGAAAACAACTGGGGCGTGTCTTCCTCAATGTCCACATGCAGCCAATTTGACACCGGTGATGCTGCCATCTTACTTTTCTAAAATTTAAAAAATAATATGTTCACGTCCTGTGGAAAAATTGGAATGCAATGCTTTGTTTTGGTTTTTCCTCCTTAGCAACGGTTTGTTTTTAAAGTGCGCCAATAATAGATATCGACTGTAAAATTATATCGGTATATGCCGGTAACAGCGAGCGCATTCAAAAGTTATCGGTACATTTGAATCGTATTGTGGAACAATATTAAATTATGTCAAAAAGCATATAATCCATTTACTTAAATAATGCACTTATAATAAACTATTTCAAAATGTTATTTATTTAGTATGTACAAAATATAATGTATTTTTTTTTAAGTGCAGCATATGGTGGATGTGAACAAAAAGAGCTAGTAGTTTTTAAATTCACTCCAGAAGTTTTGCAGCCCTAGTTCGAGCGCATTCTGTGTGATTGGCAGAAAGAGCAAATAACGCGAACGACGCGACTCGTTGAATGCAAATAATAAATAATTATATTATAGCTATAAGTAAATAGTTGATGTGAATTATACAAAAGTGATGACGAAGCGAGAAAACGAGGTTCAGCTTTTCAACAGGGGTGAGAAAGTCCTGTGCTTCGAGCCCGACAAATCGAATGCGAGGGTTTTGTACGATAGTAAGGTAACCCACGCAAACACACACACACACACATTCACACATATACATGCACTCACAAATACACTAACATCGCTTCGAAACGTCAAACACACAAATGCCAAACGAGAGGTGATTGCTTCGATTTTTCACAACGAAAATTTGTTTTTTCCTTAGGTTTTAGCTGTATACGAACGCAAGGACGCCGATAATATACGCTACTTTGACTACAAGATCCATTTTCAAGGCTGGAATGCATCCTGGGATCGAAATGTGCGCGCTGAAATCTTGCTAAAAGACAACGAAGAAAATCGCAAGCTTCAGCGTGAGCTGGCAGAAGCCGCGCAGCTACAAAAGTGAGTGAAATGTGTGGAGGAGTGTGTGAGTATGTGTGAATAATTGTTTATTGTTTACAATTTGCAGAAGTGGAGGCTATTCTTACAAAGACACTAAAAGTCCGGCTCTGCCGCCCAGTAAGAAAAAGCGTTTGGCCAAAGGTGTCAACGCTGAAGAGCAGACAGCAGATTCCCTAGACGTATCGCTGGCACCCAAGCCGGCGACTCCCCAGCACGAACTGCCGGCACAACCGAAGGGCGCCCGCACGCGGGATGGCACTGGTAATAGGTCGCGGGACAACAGCGGCGGTCGCAAAGGCCAGCACGACAAATCAAACATAGGAAAAGGCGGTGGCGGAAATACTGATATAACCATGAAAGACTCACGCAAATCCGGTCGCACAGAGGGTGAGCGAAGATCCGCTAAGTCTCAGTTTAGTCTGCATATCTCATCTAAAGATAAGCATAAAACTGATGCAGAGAAACGCGTCCATCAAGAGGATCGTGTGATGCTGCGCATCAGCGAACGACTGCGCGAGTACATGGAATATGACTACAATATGGTTTGCAAGTTCGGCAAGGAGCACGACCTGCCCGCCCGCATGCCCATTATCACCATTTT
Organism: Drosophila paranaensis; assembly: GCA_035047545.1. NCBI lineage: Eukaryota > Metazoa > Arthropoda > Insecta > Diptera > Drosophilidae > Drosophila > Drosophila paranaensis. The sequence goes on from JAWNPL010000145.1 coordinate 11,400,409, forward strand.
GGAGGACTTTGTCAAGCAGCGAGCCGTCGAACTGGCCATTGGCATCAAGCAGGATAGTTCGAGGGCGCGCAACACGCAGAGTCGTAATGCGCGCATGGAGCGTGAGTACGATCGGGTAATGTCCAAGTAAGTATTAGGTATGGCTTGATTCAACTCCCAACTATAGAGAATCCCAGTCGAATGGCTGATTCCAATTGTGAGTCGTTTTCCACTTGGTTTTATTTGATCAGCACTCACTTAATTCTTTTCTATATATCTACAGTGTCTGTATGCTCAAGGAAGTCGTGGATGGACTGCGGATCTACTTTGAATTTCACCTAGAAGATCAGCTGTTGTACAAAGAGGAAAGGGACGCTGTCCTAGCCCGCCTTACCGACGACATATCGATATATTCCAAAAAATACATCGACCGAGCCAAGGAATATATAAATCCCAGCTCTGACAAAGAGCTCATTCCAATGGATGGCAATATGAATGGCACAAATGGAGGCGATACCACCATTCTAGGTGGGGTTGAGTACGAGAAGCAGCTGCAAGATTGCCTGCTATACATAGTGAAATGCAGCGGAAAGAATAATATAGCTCATGCCTATGATCAGCGAACCTCTCCCTATACTGCTGCCTACAAACTGCCAATGGAAATGCGTGGTTTCCTCTGCGAGACTTTCAACTGGAGTCTGCTGGCTAAAACAGACCCACTCTTTCTATATAGATCTGAGAAATCTATGATATTTGGCGCACCACATTTAGCGCGATTGTTAGGTGAGTAACAAAGTTAGTTTGAATGGTTGATAATTCTAATTTAATGAATGTTCTATAAATATAGTTTTATTACCCGGATGGCTGAATGCGTCGCCCATATCAAATGAGAAGCTGGAAATTCTGGTGCCACATCTCAACTCCTTAATCAAGTATTTAGCATTTGTATGAGCATCTTTTATGATAGTTACTTATATTTCGTCGTATTTTTACAGCTACTTGGAGAACCATAAGGACTGGTTTGATAAGCAGAATTATTGTTAATAATTTCTATGACAAAAATATCCCGCCTGGCAATATGAGAAACTTTTCTAGTTTCTTTAGTTCACAATTAAAATGTAAGACAAGGAAGGCATTGACATAATGTTTTAAATATTATTTTATTTTATTTATTATGCATTTTAAAGCTTGTGTTTTTTTTTGTTTATTTAGAATTGTAATTGTCATTTGTTCATCAGTATCAATATCAATACATAAATCAATTATGATTTTGGCTGTCTTTTCGTTTGTTTACTTTTAACTACACAATTTTAATAAACGCGATTCTATAAAAAGAACTTTCCTACACATGTATAATCGAATAGAGTCTAAAACTAGATGTTAATGTTAATATGGAATAGACAATTTTTAATTTGTAATTCTAAGTTAGAGTTGAGTAGTTTTACTAACTATTTCTTCAATTTTTTTTTGTGCTCAAATACAGATATATATTTAAGAAGTTTAACAATCTTGTATGTCTTTTTCTTAAGAATTAGAATGTAAGAGGTCCTTGAAAACGATGAAAAGTGTGCAAAAAGAAAACTTTCGAATTGAAACACATTTTGTGACGGAGCTCACGGCGCACCTGTTTCTGTTAACCTTTGGAATGTGCTGGAAATCATCATTATTATCATCATCGGACCCTCTGCTGGACCCACTCTAAACTAGATGCTACTTGGTGTATAACAACTGCTCATAAATAACTCTGGGAGCTTGGGTTTGGGCTTGTTGTGCTACGTTAACAATTAATGGAGTAGTTTGTGCAAAATCCTGCCTAGAAATTCGAAATATTTTACTTGTGTATGTTTCCTTTTGTTTTTGATGTCGTTTGCTTGGACGGCTTAGATTAGATGCATTTTGTAACTTGTCTTTGTTCTGAGTTTGTAAACTTGGGACGTTAACTTGGACGATGCCTCCTATTCCTACTCCTACTCTTCCTTGTCTCTCTCCGCTTCACTTTTCCACTTATTGCTTATTTCTGGCGCTTGGTCGCACTGCTTGCCGTGGGCCGCATAAAGCTGCTCACGGATCGATTGCGTGGCTGCTGCTGCTGGGGATTGTTGTTGCTGCTGTTGCCTTTGGCCTGTTGGTTCATCGCATTCTTCACCAGCATCGCGCTGCGAGCGGCTGTCAAGCGAGAGGCGGGTGCTGTGGCAGTGGCTGCAGTTTGGTTCTCCTTGAAGCTGGTGCTATTGCCCACGGGCTGGGCTTGGCCAGTGCGTGGACCGGCTGACAGCTTGCTCCGCACGAGTATCACACTGGGACCCACACTGGAGCCACTGCTGCTGCTGCGACTGGCGGGCACGCCACGCCCACTGGCTGTGGGTCGCGCATTCTGTGCCGTCAGTGGACGTTTGCTGGGCGATGAATCCACCGAAACAGTGGCAGTGCGCTGCACTGAGGGCAGGCGTCGCACCACTGTCTGTGTGGAGGCGCCGCTATTGATGGAGGATCGCGAGGAACGTAAGCTGTTGCGCGAGCTACTTCGCTCCACATCGCGCTGTTTCGCATAATTGGGCGTAAACTGTGGAGGCTCGTGTGGCGTTCGCCTTACGCCCGTCGATGAGGAAGATCGCACCGCAGAGGGCGTGGTACTCGGCATGTTTACGCCATTGGGCATGCGCAGCGGCCGGCTGGCCGAGAGGCTGCGCTTGGGCAGAGCAGCCGTAATCGTTGGCGTGGCTGGAATTTGGTTTTGTGACTTGTTGGGGGATTGGGTCTGTGAAGGATTCGAGGAGCTGCCGTGCCGTCTCGCCTGCTGCAGTCGATCTGCCAGGCGGCTGCCCATGGCACTGATACTGGTCGTGCTGGTCTTCTGCTTGGACAGCGGGCGTGAGCGTTGGGCCGGCGCATCGTTAGCCTCGTTGCAGGAGGAGTTGGTGCTCTCGCCCTTGCCGTGCGAGGGCGTGTCCGAGACCAGGCTTTGCGTCTCCTCGAAGCCCTCGTCGTTCAGCTCGTGATGTCCGCTGGCATTAAGCTTCAGCTTATTGGGCGTCAGCTCCCGCGGCGGACTCCAAGGTCGCTCTGGTGTGCCCGTCGGAGATTTCAGATTCCGTATGGCCTCTCGCACATCCTCCTGGTTGATGGAGCTGATGTGTCGGCCCACTTTCTCCAGTTTGGTGATGGTGCGCGTCTTCTCCGGCTGCGGCTCCTCCTTCTGCAAGCGGCGCACCTCGCTGGCACTGGCCGATTGCTTGATGTCCTGTGTGGGTATAATGAGCTCCTCATTGCCGCTGCTGTAGTCCGTGGGGCGTTTGTAGCGACGCGTGCGCCTCGCCAGCGCATAGCGATCAAAGTGACCCGGCGCATCCTGCTCATTGGCTGTCGTGTTGGCGTTGCTCTCCTCCGGAGTGTGCTTTGGCTTATCCGTCATGCTGACCGTGACCACTGTGCTGTTGGGCGTGGCCAGGACGCGTCGTGTCACTGGCGGCGTCTCGATGTTGTCCGCATCGATTTCTTTGGAGGAGGCGGACGCATACTGCGACTCGTTGTGACTCTTGTGATGATCCAGCAAACTGGCAAAGGTGTCATCCTGCGTGGGCGACTTGGGCTCCGCACGCTTCACCGGCTCCGGCTGCATATCCATGCTGGATGGACGCCGCACATAGATCTTAAGGCGATCTCCACTGCCATCGCTCTCGCCCAGCTTTTGTATGATGGACTTGCGGCGATCCTCCTCGGCAATCGACTGCAGCGGACTCGTACTCTGCGCCTGTTCCTGAGAGCGCTGCCGACGATACTGACGCAGCTCCTCGGCCGTGGTTAGATGTGGTTGAGCTGTTGGCGCTCCTGTCGTCGCGTCCGCTATGGCCTCTATGTTGCCCACCACGTCAGTGCGGTCCAGTGTTTGGCTTGGCTTCCAGTCTGCATAAACGCGCTGATAGCGTCCGGGCTGCTGCTTCTCCTTCTCCTGCTCCGCATCGCGACGGCCGTAGCTGCTGCTGTGGCTATGGCTGTGGCTGCTGTTAGTTGGGTTAGTGATCGTCGTCGTTGGCGTTGACGCCGTCGTCGTTGGCGTCGGTGTTGCTGTGGTTGGCATTATCTTTTCCTCTGGCAATGGATCCAGTTTTCGTTCGTTTTCTATAGATGCAAAGGGGAGTGTTGGATTACGGTTGGAAATGGATATATAAAGGCAAGTGGCTTACCAGTTTCGTTCTCGAGCGATCGCCGATTCGCATTAACCAGGCGACGCTTCCGCTTGTATTCCTCGTTCTGTTTCTCGTCGTTTTCGTTGGACTGCAGCCAAGTTTCGATCTTCTGTCGCCATTCACGGGATATTCTGTCGGAAGGTATTCGATTGGTATTTATTTGGTATTTTTATAGGAATATATGTATATAGGTTAAAATTTATAAAAATAATTATTAATCAAAAGTAAAGTTTTATATTATTTTAGTATTTTTATTAGTTAGTTTAAACAGGGAAATTTTAATATAAATAATAAATAAAAAATAATAAATAAATATGGTTTAATTTTGATCTATGAGATTCAAGAAAAGAGTTTAGTTTAAGGAGCATTGATTAGGATAAAAACTTGATAAAAATCAAATAAATCTTTCGGTTTTTAGTTTAGTTTGCATATGAAATGGTTATGGACACCGATTGAGTTCTTAGATAAGTCTCGTGAAATGCTAACCTCGGTTTCGCATCCTCGTTCGCAGCGGGTTGCTGCTGAATCGTTGGGCCGTTGCTGATGGGCGTATTGGCTGCCGTTGTGGGCGTACCCGTGCCGCTGCTGGCCAAAGGCGACTGCATGCGGTCCTGCGAATGCTGTTGTTGCAGCAATGGAGCCGGGGAGCTGGCGCGCTCTCGATCAACACCAAAGTCAATGTTGAGTATGTCCGGACGCTTGCGACTCGAGCTGCCAGAGCGGGCACGGCGCGCCCAGGATCGATCTGTGGGAATAGGTCAGTTAGCCAAAAGGAGAAGATGGAGAGAGAAATGAGAACTACCTAGACTGCCATAGGCTGCCTTGCGATCGCGGCTGATATGACCGAGGCCGTCGTGGCCCTGAGGGCCGGAGCTACGCAGATACTCCATGAGGTCATCCTCGCCGGCCATCACGCGACTGGGACGACGCCGTAGACTGCCGTTGGGCGTGATGTCGGGCGAGGCGCTGTACTCCTGCTCGATCCGTATGAAGCCGTTGTTTAGCTCACCCGAGCCCAGTTGCCGCCTGCTCAGGGCGGGGCTGGCGCGCGGATCGAACAACCCGTCGCCCAGGAATGAGTCCGAGTCGGAGACGGGCGTGCCCGCTTGACCCACTGCAAGGCAAGAGATAACTGGCATAAGAAGGAAAATGAACGAAGGAATAGTGTCCACATACTTTGTCTGGTTCTCCTGGCCAGTTGCTCCGCTCGAATTCTGTTGCGCTCCTCTGCCAATTTCTCCTGCTGCACGCGACGCTCGTTCTCCTTGATGGCCTGCCTGAATTTATCACAGAAGCTCTGAAAGATTTTGAAGCATTCCTCCAGCTTAAACGTCGCCGCGTCCTCACAGAAGAACTCGGCCAATTTGAGACGCAGTGAATCCACCTGCTTCATGCCCGACTGCAGCACAGCCACCTCAGAGTCGGCGGCCAGCAGGAACTCCGACATCTGCTGCTTGATGTCCCCATCCGTTGCGGGCAGCTCGATTTGCTTGGTGATCTTCCTGATGCGATTCTCCAGCGTCGTAATCTCGCTGTTGATCTGCTCCGATGTGGTTCTGTGTGGAAGTTAAGAGAGATTTAACTACGTCTCCCGAGAAGAGTGCTCCTGCCACTTACTTGCTGGCATCTTCGAGGTTATTCAGCTGCGTGGTGAACTGCAACAGCTCGGGATTGACTCGCTCTGCTTGGATGGCCACGAAGTGTATAAGATTCATGCCCGGCTTGTTGGCTCGTATGTCCGTTAGCTTCTGCAGCGATGACAGCTTCACCCCGGCCGCCTTGCCCGCATAGCCGCCGGCGTTGAGGAAGTTGCCAGCAACGACGACCATGTAGAGCACCTCCTGCAGCAGCTTGTTGTTGAGCAGATTGTCGCCAGCGAAGAGCATGGCGTTGATGCAGGGCTCCAAATAGGCCATGTTGGCAGAAAAGTCCTCCTTGAGCAACATGCTCTCAATGCGCAGCTTATAGCTGAAGGGGAGAAAGAGAAGGAACGAACTAAGCTGAGGTCTTGACAAGATTTGGGCTGGCTACTCACTTGGGCACCTCGAGCAGCTGGAGCAGAAACTTCTCGGCGCTGCCCAGACGCGTGCGATCTCCGTTGAAGCTCTTCAGCACTTCCAACTCGTCCATTTCGGGCAGTATTTTGAGCAAGCCCAGCAGCCGCTCGGCGCCAATCTCCTCGTGCGCGCCATGCCGTATCAGCTCGATGATGTCCTGGCTGTTGCTGCGGAACTGCCGCAGGAAGATGTTCACATTCAGACTGCGCTTGCCATCCAGCAGGGTGATCTCGGTGCTCTCCTTCTTGCACTTGCGGTCCAGCGTGTCCTTGCCGTTGGCGCTGGCTGACTTGCCGTTCTTGTTTCTGGTCGGAAGGGGAGAGCCCTCGCCGCTGGTGGGCTGCTGGCAGAAGAGGCCCTCCATCTCGCTGAAGTCGATGTCCATTTGGTTGTTGTCCCGGTGCACGTTGGCCATTTTGCTCCAGATGTTCTCCCTGCCCAGCACCTTGTTGTCCGGTATCTTGTTCCAGTTGATGGATCTCAGTTTGTACTTGGACTCGGGCGTAACCTGCTGCGGCAAGAGCGCAGCCGCTGTGTGCTCCGGCAGTGGCGTAGTGGGGCGTAACGATGGAGGTGGCGGTGGCGGTGGCAGTCGCGCATTGCCATTCGGCACGGGCGGCGGCGGCGGCGGTGGTGCGGCTCCATTAACTGTTAATGCTGCGGGTGGCGGCGGCGGCGGCGGAGCGGGTGCAGACGGTGGCTTGGCCACGGCCACATGCGGCTGTGATGGCTTCCTTGTCGGACTGCTGGCATCGCTCGACCGACAATTGGCGCAGGTGAATTTCTGTGTATTTTGATGGCGCAGCAGACGCACTGCATCATCGGGATCCTCGAGCAGTGTGGCGCGATGCACCAGCCGCTCCGTCGTATCCCAAATGACATCGCTCAGCGGATCCTTCGAGTCGATGCGCAGCAAATGTTGCAATATATTGAGAAATGGCCCCTCCTGCGGCTTGTCGGCCACCTGGCGGCAGGAAGAGGAGGTTAGTTATGGAATGAACTTGTTGAAGGGTCGGGAGTTCAAGTAACTATTAATGAAGCTATTGCTCAGACGAGTAAATTAGAAGTTTAAACTTAGAAGTTTAAGAAGTTCCTTCCTTGAAGCTGCATTAAGAAATCGAAACCTATTTACATTCCGGCTTAAATGCATTGTAGTTTCCCCTTCTTCAGCTGGATGGCGGCACACGAGCATTAACTGGATTAAATTCAACTAGTTTATATTATTGAATAAGCTCTCAGCCACATGACAGCCGACATTTAGCCTCAATTCGCGTGCAATGCGCACCTTGACAGTGCACCCTCTGCTGCAAATTGGACATACGCTGCGTATACTTAATGTCCATGCCCATGCATATGCATATGAATAATAAGTATACGCGGCATGTGACAGCGCAGAGTTGACCCAGAGAGAGAGAGAGAGAGAGAGAGAGAGAGAGAGGGGGGAGAGAGAAAGGTGTGAATTGATTAAGGCTAGAGCTCACCTGTCGCAGTATCGCATAGAAGACATCAAGATGCGAATTGAGATTGATGCCATCGGGCGCCTGCAGGCTCTGCGCCTCGTCGCATTCCTGCTGCTCCACGAACACGTCCAATTGTACGATGATATCGCCGACACCCTGTACGACTTTTCTGCAATGTTCAATAATGGGTTAGTCTCTGGCCACTATGCTAATTGGAACTGCAACTGCGTGTTGCATTGCTAATGTCTCGTCCGGTTCATTATTCAAGTGTCAATTAGCAATTCGCAATTTGTTTTGCCTGCTCGCGACAATTGTGGGGGGCATTAATTGATTTCTGATTTATGGGATATTTGCCTTCGATTTATGGCTCAACTGGGCCACAAGTAACAAGTGCAGCAACAGACCAAATCTGTGTGACCTGACATCGAGTGGACGCAGTCACATAGCCAACAGCAGGTTGCCAATACACACACACACACACACACACACACACACACACACACACACACACACAGGCTGGCACACTCACTTGAGATTCTGCACTAGTTGCAAGGCGGCGCCACTGTAACGGGACAGCGAGCAGCAATACGTGAGCCGTCGCTGCCGTTGCAAGGGCAATGGCAATGGCAACGGCAACCCGGACGCCGACTCTGACTCCGCCTCTGCCTCTGCCTCGGACTCGGTCTCGGACTCGGCTGACAATGATGACTCCACGTTGCCTGCCTTGCAGCAGCCTTGGCAATCACAAAGCGACACAGCTCGAGGCGACTCAAGGCGAGGCGTCTCGTGGCGAGGTGAGTCGAGACGACGTTTATAGCCAGACGCCGCCAGCTCCGACCATATTCGATAGGCTGCAGTTGTTGTTCTAGTTGTTAGGCTCTCGTGTCCTTGCTCCTTTTATGGTGTGTCAATTGATATCCATAAGCTGAATGGCACCTTTTTTAATTGCTTTTCAATTGTGTCGCTCGTGACAGCGAGCAGCGAGGCAAATAGCAAATGGCAATTGGCAAATGGCAACTGGCAACTGGCAATTGGCAATGTGCGAGGACGAGACAGGACACTGACGGCTGATGGAGCTGAGACCAGACGGAGCCAAAAACTGGACTGCGAGAGCGATTCGCTTTTATTGTTGTCCTTGCCAGCCACGTGCTGCGCGCGCATTGATTTCTCCCTAGCCAAAAAAATATACGGAAAAGTTGGCTTGGCAACTAGGAGAGCCAACAGCCAAAAAGCTGAAAACTCTTCCGTTCTTCGTGTTCTTCTTTTTTCATTGCTTTCTGGGTCTCTTCTATTTTGACGAGACACTTCGTCAACAACATCGGCTGAGCGTGATGCGCTTTGCTTTTGTTTTGGCAGCAATTTCTATTTTGGCTCCTCGCGGAAGTTTCGCCGGCCCGACACGATATGTGGGTGCCAAGAGTTGGTGTGAAAAGAAGGAAATACGGAAAAATCGAACGAGTGTTCAGGAAGTTAAACCACCTAACACGGAAAATTAAAGACACGAAACGGAAGAAGTAGCCAGTGTAATATTTAAGTTGACTTTTGTGATTTGGATCAAAGATATAATAGATAGTCTATGTGTAAGTATATCTTATATGTATGTATCTTCTTTATAGAGTGTATTTATGTTCTATGTTTAAACTCGATTCATTATATATTCTATTTCATTTCTATATCTAAATTCCTTTTTAATTCCCCCCATAAGAAACCAAAGTTCTCATCTGAAACCTCTTAAATCGATAAACAGATTAGGCAGTCTTTAAAAGCCGCTTTAAAATGTAAATGCTTTGCCGTTCTTCGATATTTCTTAGCTTTTTTGTACTATTCTCTGGCCGACTGTCATTTCATATGTTCACAAATTATTGGTATTGTAGAAAATCGCTGTTATTCAATATTGATTGAACTGAAGATTGATTAGAACCCATTGGACGCGACAGCAATTAAAATCCGCTTATAGAAACACAGCAGCTTCCAAGCTACGCAGATCCAAAAACTCAAATGAATATCTATTTATTTATAGCACCTCTCGAAGATGATGCTGCTGCAGGGGAGCAGAGTGAGGGGGCAGGGGTCGCTGAAATCAAAGCGCTGCTCGGCTCAATGAAAACGTTTAAAGCGATTTGTAAATTTGAAATAAATTAAAACGCGCAAGAAACTACGCATTTAAAAAAGCTTTTCATAACAATGCCACATCCGATAGAGGGGCGGCTGCGGGGCGATGGGAAAAGGGGCGTGTCAGCTGCCATAAGACAAAACAAATGGGCTTCACTTGGCCTCAGCCGCACAGCCAGAAGACAAATGGCACAGAACAATCAATTAGGCATTTTGTCGCTGACGAGATCTGTAGAAGCTGCCACAGAGGGGGGCTCGATCGGGGGCGGCAGAGGGTTTCCATATTGCTATTGTTCATTTTTGGGCCTGAACTATTTGAAAAAATTAATTGAATTTGTCTTAGCTTTATACGAAGCGGCAAATTATTGTCAACTTGGGCCCAGGCCCCATTTATAAACCAGTTGTGTGGCGCTACAAGGGCGGGGAGGGAGGAGGGCTGCGGGGGGCAGCCAGCAGCTAACTAATTGATTTATTGTTGACTAATTAAATATTGAATTAATTGCTTGACAGACTCAACCAAACACAACAAAACCCAAAAACCCGGCGCAAATTATTTGCATAAGACCCAAACACACAAGCCACAAAAACCAAAAAAAAAAAAAAAGAAAAAGCAAAAACAAAAGATGGAAACTTTTTCGGATCGTTGTCGTTTTTGATGGATGTTTGACAAGCGTCCAAATCGGCGCAACTTGGCCACCACACTTAAACGGCCGTTAATGATGGCCCAGCTGGGACATGCCCAAAAGGGGCGTGCACGGGAGGGGCGCCACTTCGCAAGCCCATGTGAATTCGGTTTTTTTTTTTCGCGACTAGACCTTGATCTTGTCTAGTTGAGAGCTGCATGCAAATTGAAATGCGTATTCGATTTCTTCAATTTGAGTGTATTCACATCGTATTCACATCGGAATCAAGCAAAACAATTTAAGCTGTTTGTGATATTCATTTGGACTACGTTGATGTGGCTCTGGCTGTTGATGTTGCTGTTGTTGTGGTGGGTGTGTTTCAGGGTTTCAGTTAACAAACATTGCATAAATTGTCTAGATTCAGCACAGACACACACACACACACACACACACACACACACACACACAGACACAGACAGAGTGTGGGTGCCTGGCCATGTCTTTGACTAACACTTGGCATCCTCTAAAGCCATGTTAAGTGGTCATTAAACCTAAAACTCACCTTAGATTGTTGAGCAGCGGCAATAATTTGAGGCCTGCAAAGAAAACAACATGAGAATAATAAGTAGTTTTCAGTGGATAGAGCCAATGTACAATTATATATCAGATTCAAGAAAATTGCATAGAAAGACAGGGTTCGAGAGCGAAAGAGAGAACAAGAGAAACAGAACAACAGATATAGCTATAATGGAAGAGGTAGTAGGTGGGCGGAGAAAGATTGGATTAAGAACTCAGTCTCATTTACTCCCGGTCAATGTGTATTATATTTATAGTCTTTCAACTCCTTTTCGTTATCCTACACTAGTTTCGATCAAAGTCACATTTATTTTTTACTCATCATGTTTTTTAGAAATTTTATAGATTTACATATTTTGTTAGTGTTATCAGTGGGTGTGGGTCTTCAAGCTTTGGTCAGCGCCGGACGCGTCAAGCGACTGGGCACGCCCACCTTCACAAAGAAAGCCGTTAGGACTATCGGGAGGTATGTGGTCTCCATTAGATCGCGCACTCCAACCAGGTATTTTGGGGACAATCACTTCTGTGGTGGCTGCATCGTGTCGTCCACATATGTTCTAACTGCCGCCAAGTGTGTGATGGGGTGGGTAACTCCGAGTCGTGGCATAAATAGATTAAATACAATCCTCTCCTCGAAGCGCTACGAAGATCTTGCGCCGCAGTCGCGTGCTGTTGATCGTTGCTGGAGCACCCAACCGACTCAAAATCTTCCAGGAGACCATTCATGTGCCGGTGAAGGCGGTATTTGTGCCCGAAAACTATACAATATTCAACACGAATAATATAGCGCTGCTTCAGACCGGAGAGACGCTGCCCTCGAACAATTTTCGCATTGCGATAGCCGGGCTGCCCAGCGCGCCGGCCATCGATGGTCAATACTACCGATCCATGGGCTGGGGACGCGTCTATAAGGTCTATTAGCAGTATATAATGGCTGCTGATCTGATTCTCAACTCATCTCATCTATCACTCGCTTCCAGGGTGGACCTATGGCCTCTAGCATACTCTTTATCGACGTCTTGCTGCACGATTTTAACACATGCAAGAGACTGATTGGCCCTTTTTCGCCGGACATGCTGTGTGTCGGCAATCTGCACAAACCCAGGCTGGACGAGCATCCCTGTTTGGGTGATGCGGGCGATCCACTTGTTAGCAACGAAACAGTATATGGCATAGCGACCTATGGCCTGGGCTGTGGCAATAACTTGTATCCCTCCGTCTATACGAATGTCTGGCATCACATGGACTGGATCAGGGATGTCATGGTGTCTAACAAGAGTCGCAAGGTTCAATGTTTACCGGTCTATATTGTGATTGTGCTCTTGCTTCAAATTTAAGATATAGCCTAGCTGGATACTGGTCCAAAATATATATGTATGTACTTTATCTCGCATACGCCTTCTTCTGCCTTTCGCACTTGCAGTAAAAACAATTAGACTTTGCATGCGCTAAGTGGCATTTGCAGATTGAACTTTGCTAATTGCGTTTGTCAGCAAGACAGTTCTTAGCTCGTGCCACTCGTGCTCGCGCCCAACTCCCAATGCTGACTGGTCACTGGGTATTGGGGACCTGATCTGGCCGCCCAGTGTGCACCAAGAGTCGCTTCCGGTCAAGCTTGTTTCTGTGTCTGTTTTTTGTTCGCCTCCTGCTTTTATTTGCGCTCAGACGTTATTTTGTTTTATTTGATATGTGGCCGCTTGTAAATAAATATAATAAAAAATTAATTACAAAAATGCTCGTGAAAGTCGTCTCGTTGTAGCTTCTGTGTATTGGGGCTGCTGCTCCACCCAATCCCCTGGCTAGTCTGCCCACCCAATGTTCGCCTTATTTGGCGCCTTGACGTTCATAATTTTACTTTACGACTTTGTTTCGTTGTCGTTTTATTTATTTGAAATTGAAAACCATAAAAGGCACACAATTAAAATGTGAGTGTATAACTACGTCTCTCTGTATCTCATTCTGTCTGTCTGTCTGTCTGTCTGCCTTACTGTGTGTGTGTAAAAGTTTCTTTGTCCGGCCATTGTTTAAGCTTTTGGAAAGTCTTCAGGTCTCTCGATCTAGAGAACCGATCTAAGCAAATTCAGCTTCAATTGTTCACATGCCCTACAGCCAAGGAATTCGCAAACACGCCCAAAATCCAAGCGTAATTGTTTAATAACATGCCATGCACCAAGAAATCAACTAGAAACTTTAACACTAATAAATATAAAAGTTCCAAGTGGACAATACCAACTGCGCAATGCTCGCCTCAAAGTGAAAAAAGAATTTTTAAATAAATATTTAAAATATTATATATGTTGAATAACTCTAATATTTGATAATAATAGCTCTAAGAGAAATATAAATAGATCTGTATGGAAGCTACACTGGAGCTTATGTGAAGTATATGTATAGTTCTCCTAAATTATCATATATAATTTGATTTCACAGTAATACGACCTTACGCCGTACTCAAAACTAATATACTCTCATGACTCTCCGTACGAGTATAAAGAATAAAGCAGAAATTGAAATTAAAATCAATTCGATTTGAATATTTGTGTTTGTTTTGTGCTCGAATACTTATGCATATATATATATATATATATATATATATATATATATATATATATATATACGTATATATTATATATTGTTATAAGCTGTTGACGTTTTATAAATCAATTGAAATTGAAATTTGCCAGAGAGCTAAATGAGAAAATTGTTAAATAAATAAATTTATGGCGCGTTCACAGCCACAACAACTTCGAACTATGAAAAACTTTGCGTGCCAAAGTGGAAAATCATGGGGCATAAATCAGTGAATGCCGCACAGCCGGCAGCGATGAACTTGACAGATGACATACAGCAGATATGCTGGCCATACTCTGACCGGGTCTTGCACAGATTCCGCTTTTAAATAGATCTCAAGAACTCTAGTTTTCAAGAGAGAGAGACAGAGAGGGAGAGGGAGAGATCTGCTGAGCCGATAATTGGACACTTAAATGGCATTAGCAGAAGTTGAGAGATCTCTGAATCGCATATATGCAAATATTTATCTGGAAACTCTAAGATTCTTACGTGGGAGGGAATATGGGCGTGGAGCATGGAGGCCAATAGCCTTGAAACTGAATACATCGGCTCATTGCCAAACAAAACGCGGCCGTTGCTTGTCAAATGTGTCGCTGAGGAATGTACATGTCGATATGGCAACTGCATGTGTGAAATGTCCTACCACAAAAGCCCCTCCCTACACACTCCCCCTCCACTTACTCACAGATAGAGAGAGAGAGAGAGAGAGAGAAAGAGGGAGGCAGATAGCGTAGCAGTTGAAGTGCGTGACTTACATTTTGCTGTTGAGATTTCGTTTTCGTCGCAGTCGCTTTATTATATTCTTGTAATGCTGAAAAAGCGCAGCTCAATTTATTTTAATTAAGAACAATAAAAAGACACCGCCCCCCTCGCCCTCTCTCTCTCTCTCTCTCTCTCTCTCTCTCTCTCTGTTCGCTGTCCCAGTGTCCACCGTCTGCCCATTTGGAGTCACTGGCAAGTGCAGCGCGCAGCATTCAACGAGCTCTCCCCACATTTGGCTCTGCGCCTGCGCGCGCACGCACAACTGCGCTCAATCAAAGTCATAAGAAGCGGGCCTTCAGCGCACGCAGAGATGGGGCTGCAACTGAAGCTGGGAGTTTGTTTTAGAGGCGCGGGCGCAGTTCATGAACTTTGCTCAGGCCAGCGCGCAGCGTCGAGGGGCCGACGGTTTAAGATGTCGGGCTGACAGGATGTGAGTGCGTCCCTTGTTTGTCAACAACTGGCACAGAGGCGACTTATTACATTTTAACTACGTGTCTATGTTGCTGACACAGCGCAGCTCCTCAGCAAAATTAAATAACAATTTGTTGTCGTCATGCAGTGGATCACACATGCATCGCAGCATGCTGGAAAAACATAATTTTTATGTCCATGACATAGAATATCTCACATTTCTTTTTAATATTCAGTCATTAAAACTTATATTTTGGGGGTGCAGCCAGGCCTAAGTTCAATAGCACGCAGCTTTTAATGAGAGATATTTACATCAACAATCAAATTCTTGAGAATAACCCAAGTCACGCCTGTCACGTTTCTCGATTAGTTTTATTCTAGTCTATGCCCTTTTCATGACTAAATTCCCATTGGCAAAGAAAGCTAAGTGGAATTCGTAGTCGGTCGACAACTTTAAAGACGCACCTCTAATCGCTGGCACGTGCTAAGGTTACTCAATTGGATTGCGTCAAGAGACAAAGGCGACTTGACGATTGAGCGATTGGACGATTGGACGATTGAGCGATATTTTGGTATGGCAAACCCGCTGCCGAAACTATCATTATCCACGACCCCCAGAGCCAACAGCCGCGTCGCTACAGCCAGAGCCCCGAGGGTCGCTGGCGTGGCTGTGACATGCAGTTAACCAACTCCGTCCAGGCATACGGTATATGGCATATGGCATATGGCATATAGTATATGGTCAAGGGCAGTGCCGATCAGCGGCGCCGTCAGCGGATCAGCGGGCACATCAATCAAATCAATGAAATCGAAGACAGCGAACAAAGCGCAAGAGGGCAAAACAGTTGACTCACACAACAAAACAAAATAAAACAAAAACTGAGCTGGGAAGGGGCACCTGGAGGAGGTCGGCTGATGACTTTTTGTGGTTGGCCTAATGTGTTTATCATGATGGCCTTTTGGTTATCAGCATTAGCAGAAAGCAAAACAAAAATAGACTTAGAAGGAGCCAATAAGTAAATTAAAAGAGTTCTAGGGGAAATATTTTAGAAACTTACTTAGAATAAGGATTTTATAAGAAATGTATCTATAAGAGGAGTATCTATTAGATAATTATATATAGGACTATTATAAAGAGTAGCATAAATGTATCTATAAGAATAGTATCTATTAGAAATGTATCTATAAGATACATAAACTGAAGCTGTACCTAAAGGATCTATAAATATCATATACAGATACATAAACTCCTCAACGCACTTACCTATAAACTCGTTGCGTATGCGTATGCGCTCCTGCAGCTTTGGCTCCGAGATGATGACGCAGTTGATGAAGGCCAGCAGAGTTGCTAGATAGTCGAGCGGTGGCGCTGCAGCTGCAGTTGACTGTTCCAGCTCGTTGATGACAATTTTGAAGCGATATCGTTCCTTTTTGAGATTCTAGGCAAATATCGAATTATGAATATATATATAGGGTCTTCTCTTTGCTGTTATTTACCTTGTAAAACTCGAGAGTTTCGATGGCACGGGCGTAGCCGTCGGGGCTGTAGGCGCAGAGCGCAGACAGCAGCTCGAAGACCTGCTTCTTGACCGTCGCATTCTGCGTGTCTAGGGCAGAGCCCAACTTGGCAATATAGTCACGATTTTCGACTATGTAATCCAGGCCGATGCGTGAGTCCATTTTGTATGTTTGTTGTTGTTTATCTGGCTATATAATCGGTGGGCTGTACGAGGCGGGGCGTTGCTCGCCGTTTGTCACGCCGTTTCGGACGCAATTCGATCGATTGATTTGTGCGGCTAGTTACAAAGGTTCTCGGTTCTTGGACTTGGACTGGGTCTGAAGCCGCATTGAATACCTAAACAGTTTCCGTCATGCCGGACGCCTCTCGTGCGCTGAATCTGTAAATGTAGACGGAGAAAAAGCGTTGCCCATGAAAAATCAATTGCTGATTGCATTAGACACATTGAGTAAGGGCCCTGCACCCCAGCACACGATGGGGTAATCAATTGTGGGTCGAAAGCCCTGCCGATCCGCGACCCTCCCGGTCCCACATTTTCCTTCTACTTTAAATGCGTCCGTGCAGCGCTCTTAATTAATTTACGATCTTGACATCTGGGCCGTACTCCCCCAGGCACACAAAGTCCATAAATTCATTTTGGTTAATGCACCGCCAGAGGGCGCTGCCAATTGTTGTGATTTCCCCCCGCCCAGGCGCAGTTTTGGCGGTCAAAAAATAAGCGAAAAGGCAAAAGCCAAGATCAAAGCTGGGCACCCGTCACTCGCTCTCAATCTCAATCTAAGTCTGGGTTCCGCCTTCAAGATCGGCATCTCAATTATGGCAAATGATCTCGTTAATTTGTTTACACTTAAAGCATGCGACGCCTTCGATTAGTTGCCAAATGATATAGTCGAAAAGTGCACAGATCGCCGACAAAGTCTGCCATTTAAGTTCTCGCATATTAAACATTTTCTGAAAGCTCCAGCAACAGCAACAACAACTGCTAACAACAAACAAAAAAGGCCGATAAAATGTTTAACATTTTTGTTAAGAGCTGCGATCTCGAGTGGCACTTGGCGCTATTTGAAATTATAATTTGTATGTGCGCTAAATGCTCATGTTTTTTATTTGTTATTAAATCAGTCAATGTTGTTGCTATTGTGATACTATATTATATAAAAGCTTAGGTCGAGAGTGACGTTCGGAACGGCGTCGCTAATGAAATCAAATGAAATGTCATAAAATAAATGGATAGATATTATAACATGACATCCTTTAGATATGCCCATTTGATATCCCAAGTGCTCGACGCAAAACATTTCCGATACGTTAATCCAATACCTGACAATGCCTTAAGAAATGCTTTGTCTCTGGCACAAGATTCTGAAAACAGAGAAGAAAAAAAAACAAGTTCTCGGATCAAAATTCGCGATTTTTTGCGATTTTTTCTGTCATATTCTTTGGCTGTCTCAGTCTCAGTCTCTAATTGAAATTCTAATGAATATTTAAAAGCATACACTGCGCTACATAATTGATAAATAAAATATAGAAGTATGATATAGAAGAGATTGTATCTGAAAACTTATTACCCAAAGAATTACTTCTATAGCATGATGTATAGACATATATACAAGATACTCGAATGTAGGTTTAATTTTACAAGCCTACAAGAATTCACAGCCATGTTGCACAGTGTAGTCAACCTGCTGCCCAAATTTCGTCCACGACTAATAGGCTAGTCAATTTGGCGCAACACCCGCACAGCAGTCGATGCTCTCTTTATGAATATGCATTAAGAGTATATATGTTCAGAGAGCTATGCGAATGGAGTCGGATAGATCGATAAATTAAATGCTTATCGGCCGAACCGGTTCCATTAGGGCCAGCGACGTAGTTCGCTGGTCGGCTGTGGTCATATTGCAGGTATATTTATTGCCGATTTGTATTATGCAAAGCAGAGCAGCGAAAATGCGTGTTTAATTGAATTGTAAACAGAGTTGGCCAACGGAAATGTATGGGAACAGCACACACACACAGACACAGACACACTCTCACACACACACACTCTCCCATTCAGAAAATGTCAACTAAAATGTTAATGAACTCGCGCGCTAAACGCTAATTAGAATTTTGTCAAAAGTGCAAAGATCTTTTCCTTTGTCGGTTCTGTTTTTGGATTGTTTGCCGCGCGGAGTTTTTGCTTTTTTCACCAACATTCTTTTTCCGTTTTTTCTTCTTTTTGGAGTTTTAGCCTCGACTCATTTATCTTGGCTTAAGGCCCGACCGGAGACAATTGCGGGGCGTTGACAGGCGCAAATGGCTTTTGTCATAGTGAAGCGGTTGCCGCCGCAGCCGAAGCTGAAGCTGAAGCCGCGCGCCTCGCCTCCCTGTTTCGCCGCTAACAGCCGACAGGTGGCGACACAGTGTCGCCGTCGCCCGTCTATAAAATGTCAACCACATACACACACACACACACACATACAAATTGGCAGGCGCTGAGATTGTAAAATATTTTCATCGTCATCGCCTCGCTCGAAGCCAAGTTAAAGTGCAAGTAATAATTCACGAATTTCAAAACTTTTCAAATGCTCAACGAACATTTGTCGCACGTCTATCTATCAGGCTGTCTCTCTGTCTGCCTGTGTGTGTGTGTGTGTGTGTGTGTGTGCGTGTCGCTTTCAATGTCTAGCGACATTTTAATAATGAATGTTATGTATAAATTATGCTCGGGCTCTTTAACAAATTCACACAGCTGCTGAGGCTGCGCCTGCTGCTGCGGCGGCGGCTGCTTAATGTGATTAAATGTTGTGCAAAGTGCATTTATTTAATTTTGGGTTTTTTGTCCACATATCAAGCATACGCCACGTGGCACGCTTGACAACAGTCTGGCCAAAAACAAAAACAGAAAGCTGAAACTGAAAAAAATGCTGATCAGTTAAATAAATCTATAAACAGCAAACGCCAGCTGCGGCGCCGACTGCAGCAGCGAAGCTGGCAGAACTGTGGCAATAAGCGCAAGGTCGTTGTTGTTGTTGTTGCTGCTGCTGCTGCTGTTGCCGCCCGCTTGCCACCTGTAGCAAATTGTAGCAATTGGGTAGCTGCAGCCTCTTCAAAGTGGCCGTCGCACGTTTTCTACTCATTTTCCATGGGTGTGTCCCAAGCATTTTTTCTTTATTATTATTATTATAATTTTATTTCGAATTCAGGTGTTGGTGTTTGCCGTTGTTGCTGTTGCTTTTGCTGTTGCTGTTGACTGCACAATTTTCATAATCTTTTATTGAATTTTTACGAGCTGCAGCCGGCAGCCGCAACGAATTAGCATTTTGATTTGTGCTCCCACAACAAAGACAGAAATGAGTATATGTGTGCATAAAGCATTAAATAAATGGTCATTGAGCAAAGTGTTTGTACTTAACAATGGCCATAACTAGCTGTTAACTGATAAATCTTAAGTCTATTTGATTGAACAACACAAAATGTGTACAAAATACACACACAAAAACTGCAACATTGAGCCACACAATGGCAACAACTCCCTCACCCTCAGCACACATCAGCTGGGAAGGTCTTTGGAGTGGGGGCCGGCAAAATAGTATTAGCTATGCGAGATCTATCCGAAACTCTTGATTAAATATTTAAATACATTTGAAATTGCATCACAACTGCAGAATAGAAGGTGTAACTTTAAATTGTAGTACAAAATTATTGGGTAGGTAAATAAAGGTGTAGAATGAGTGAATATTTAGAAAAGGTATAAGGCAATAGAGTAGCAAAAAAATAAAGTAGTAAAGGAAGGTAAATAAAAAGTAGAAACTTTAATAAGGGAATACTATGAAGACTTGAAAAAGTAGCAAATTATAGAGTAGAAAATGTAGGAGAAGAAAAAAAGAGAAGTAGAAAATGAAGAACTATAAAAAAAAGAAGAGGGGTCGAACATAAAGAAGTAGCAAATAATGATAAAACAGTAGTAGAAAATGAAAGAGCAGAAAATAAAGGAGTGGAAAATGAAGTTGTTAGATAAACAACCTCAAGGCAAGATCGTTTCAGCATATACAAATTAAATCATATTATTAGCTTATAAGACTCGTGTTTTAAACACCAGATAGTTTCTACATATTATATATATATACATTTATATGCATATATATTTTAATATCTATTCAGTCAAGCACTTAATTAATGTTTCTGTTTTATTGCTCTTCTTTTCCGCTTTGCCTTTAGCTTTCCCCCCTTAATCCATCTAAATCAGCTCATTAATTAATGCGCGTCTAAACTGAGAGCAACTTCGTTTTTGATGCACAATTGCATTGCTGCAGTTGCTGAGTTGCGGCTGACGGCTGCTTTATCAACAATAACAGCAACTGCAACAATGACAACAGCAACAACAACAACAAAAACTGTGTCTGAAGCTGTCTGGGAACCAGAGTCAACACACAGAGGAGCCGCTTTGTTTGCTGCAGCTTTAAACTAACGCAAAGACAGATGGACAGGCACATCGGACGAGTCATAACACTTGACAACAGACGACGGCGACGACGACAGCGACGCCAGCAACAACATCAACAACTTCTACAACAACAACAACAGCAACAGCAACGAATCCCAATCAAAACACGATCTTGGCGCTTGGCGCACTCAACATTGACCTTATGACTTCTAAAATCGGTAAAAACATCTTTACAGCTCCATGTGGCAGTTGTCGATGGTTGTTGTTGTTGCCGCTGTTGCTGTTGCAGTTGTTGTTTTCAGTATAAATACAAAAAGTTAAGTCGAGATGTCGCGTACTTGAAATTGGGATACATTTTATTGCCTTTATATTTCATTTTCATTTTCATTTTGATTTTGATTTTGATTTTTATATTTTATGCAATTGCCATACGCAATGCAGTTCAATGCAAGTCGATGCGTTGCTCATTCATGGGGCGGGTCGAAGAGCCAATGCCACGCCCCCGTCTCGCGCTCTCTCTCCCACTCCACATGCCACTCACTTGCACTTGAGTGCTCGTTGTCGATTTCTGATCTCTGATTTTGTTTTGAGGATAATTCCGATGCACAATCAGTTGGAGGCTGCAACACGCGATTGCAAGGTCAAGATTGCCTGCCAATATTAAGTCATTTCGGGAGGGGGCGTGGCCAACTATACGCCCATCGTGGCACGATTAATGCCTCAATTAGCGGCTGGTCAAGCCGTAGGCGTCTGCGACAGCTGCCCAAATAAATACGAGAAAAGAGCGAAGTTAACAAGGCAAATACTTAATTTTAAATGTTTTCATTGTTGTTTTTGCCTGAGGTTAACAAAGAACATTTGACTACACAAATTATATAGCAACAAAATAAAAAATAAATAAAGCCCACGTACCACAGCAAAAAACTAGCAAAAGAAATAAATAAAAGTAAATGAGCGGCGAAGAAGAAGAAATATGCGTAGGCTTTGCTTTTTGATGATGCTGAGTCTGTCGTCTGCCTCAGCTGCGACAACGACTGACCACAAATCACGAAAAGCTATTCAGCACCAGCGACATGGCTTAAACTAAGTATAAAGATGTGTGCATAGATATATAAATATATATAAATGCATTTAGATACGGCTCTAATGCAGCAGAGATGAGCACGTGTTGACCGCACGAGTTGTGGCTGGCTTCTTCGATAGGGAGTTTCAAATTAACTGAAAGTGGAAATGAAACTGAAGCTAACTGCACTTGAGCTATAGTTAGGTGGGGGCGTCTATGAGATGGAGCTTCATCTATCCATAGCCATATCTATCTTTCTATATCTTACCTAAAATATTACATAAATCTTGATATGTTTCTTCTCTTTCTCTCTCTCCGTATATATATAATACCTATCTCTAATGGCCAATGCCTAATTAAATTTCTATAAACTTATTTTCCTCCTTACTTTATTAAGCTTCACTTAACATCTACAATATCCAATATCTATAATCGATATCTCAATAAACGAATATCTGAGTTATTCAACTTTTATCTCAAAATAATTTATACAATTAGTGCCTTAAATAGGGAGCCATGGCTTAATTAATCAAATAGTAAATTTGGGCACCGTTATATAAAGACCCTTAACATAAATGATAAGAACATGCTTTCGTCACATTGTCATCTCTGATAGAGAACAATGCTCACAGATGCACAGGCGTATGAAAAGCGCTTTAAAGGTTGTCCCTTTTCTGTTGTTTGATATATCCACGACTTCTTCATTAGGGCTCATTCAGAGCGCCGCGTGGCGCTAGTTGACATTTGACAGAGGGACTGGGGCAGGGGCAGCTATAGCGACTGCTTGCAACTGGCTTGATGAGAATTTATGAATGGCCGTCCCGTGGATGAGCTCACATATAGTTTAAATAGACTTGAAACTTGTTACTTGGAAACTGGGGAAAAAAACCCGTAAAAATGTGTGAAAAGCAACTTCATTGAATCACATTCGGCTTTGGACATTGTCTTTAGGCTTTTCTTATCTCTCGGGGGAATATTTTCGGTGACTTTTTGCGTAAGCGTGAAACGAAGAGTGGAACAGATTTGTTAAAGCTATAAAAGATGAGGCGCTAATAGGCCGATTTTCATGCAACGGAAAAGCGAAAGTTATATTGCCAGCTATATACTATATATATATATATATATATATATATATATATATATATATATATATATAAGAGATCGAGCTGGAGTTAAAGCGCAGCTGCTGCAACGCCAGCGACTTGTTTGAAATTCGAAAATTCTTGTAAAGTGCATAAATATGTTCGAGTCTTATGACAGGTAACAAGCCAACAAATTGCAGAGACACACACTCGAGCACACTCTCACACACACTCGCACCTGGCATAGATAGTCAACTAATGAAATATCGTGTGCCAAAATCTTGCGGTATGCCAAAACAAAATATCAAACGGTTCTCAGGGCCAATTGCGCACAATGAACGCTAATTATGCTCGGTTCAGATCGGTTCACCACATTTTGGCCAAACTAAAACCCAATGCGAGTTCAATGCACTGGCCAAAAGCATGGCCCACGCACTGCAGCATTTCAAATCCCTTGTTGACCTTAACTTTGAATTGTCAAAACATCAAAGTTCAACGATAGAGCCCCTCTCCCGCTCTCTCGCTGTCTGTCTCCCTCTGCCCACATTTACTTTTGGCTAGGACTGTGATTCATATAAATAACAATAATTGTTAGTATTTGATCTACAGTCCGCTAGATGCCGCCACTGCGCTGACATTGACTTGTGGTTTCAGTTGCCGCTGCTTTTTTTCTAGCTGTGTGTGGGCTCCGAGCAGCTAGCTAGAGCACAAATTGTTTTCCTCACTTCATGCAGCAGAGCAGAGATCGGGTCTCTGTTTCTGATTAGTCAGCTAAGAGTTTTTTATATATACTTCAATTTGGGTGCGATTCTTGCCACAGTTCGAGTTTGCGTGGTACTCACGCTCAGCTATTTGTCCTTCAGATACATTTGTATCTTGTATCTTTTTCTGAATGTCTGTGCGACTATGCGCACTGCGTCTATGGCGCATCCAAGTTTGTACTTCCGCATGCGGCATTCATCTTGTGTTCAAAGTTTATCTACTCTAAACATCTGCTTACTATATTTAGCCGACAGATTAGGCGAGCTTAACGCCTACGAGGCGGATGAGTCATGAAATCGAATAGAATTATAAAAAACTTGGGCTTAACGGATTGTGGGTCAGTTGCTGCTTTCACTACACGTTGAACTTCAAGTTGATGTAAATATATGAATATATATTTAATTATGTTAGAACAACTGGGCAATAGCAAGCTGCCTTTTATGTAAGTTCAAGATTGTATGCAGAGCTCGAGCTGCACTTGCTGTTGCTCTAAACAATGCATAAATTAAATGCGAAAACAAACTGAGAAGAAGAAGGGGAAAAATGAGATATCAAATGACAAGCATGAAAATTGACAGCGACTCACAGTCAGAGCTAGAGATTAAAAGGCCAGTCAAGAGCAGTCACTGCCAAGAGGTCTGTCACTATTGGCCAAGCTGGGAGTGTGCCTGTGTTACTTTTACCTTTTGGCCTGGCTGAGAGCTTGCGCAACTCGAACTTGAACTACATGAGCTGCACATTGAAAATTAGCTGCGCAAATTGCTCCCATTTCTGTACAGAGAGAGAGAGAGAGAGATAGAGAGGCCGCGCCACGTGACATAGGCGAATTAGTTGGCCAACATTGTTGCATTGTTGTTGGCTTTTTGGGGCACACGCACACAGAAAGAGAGAGAGAGGCGAGGACAGCGATCTCCAGGCAGCCGAATCGCCCACAGCGCCATTCGCCTTGCTTTGCTTTTGTTGTCTTCGCAAAAAGTATCTTCAGCCACATCGAGCGGCATCACGCGTCGCGCATGCAGCTTGCAAATAACTTGAAGAAAAAACTGCTTCACAGCCATTAACTGTTTCATTTTCATTCATTAAAGCCAAATGAGCTCATTTAGTAATTAAGTCAGAGCGAACAAAATCTTTAATTATTTGTTTTCCTAGTTAAAGTCTTGGGCATTAGCTAACAGACTTTGATTGGAATAGCTTTAATAGTCTTTGATTTTGTATTGTTTTTTAATTACTGTAAAATTGCAAATTATTATTACTAGTAGTAGTAGAATTACAGCTTAGTATTGGAATTATGAGCTAGAGTGGCTTTCAAATGAGCAAAGCGAGATTTTTATTACAGCTAAAAGTTTACGAGAAAGTTGGAATGAGAGTTAGAGTAACTTAGAATAAAGTTATGGTTTCTGTATAACTATATTCGATAGATATAGAAACACAATTTAGTTAGCATCAAGAGAGAGTGATAGAAAAAGATACAGAGAGAAAGCGAAAGAGAGAGAGAGGAGAGGTAGTGATCTTCAAGCATCTATATTGAAATATATGTATGTCAATATACGAAATAGTTACCTATATATCTCCCTCTTGCATATCACCTTTCGCTCTTTTAGAGTATTTGGACTTCGTCTAAGCAAACCCTAAACCAAATTTGTTGCCATTCATGCTTGTTGTTGGCTCGTGAACTTGTAAGCCAACTTGTAACTTAATATTTGTTGCTCTCTCGTTTTTTTACATTTTTTGTTGTAATTTTGTTGCCATTTGTTGTGTGCATTGTTTGTTGCTTGGCTTTTTGCGCTATTTATAAACATTGTGTTTTTCTTCTTCTTCTTCTTTTTGCACATGACGATTGTCTTACAATTAAGATTTCATTGTTAGATTTCCTGGGCCACATGGCGTATGCGCAACACGTTGCTGTTGCAGTTGCTGTTGCTGCCGCTGATGTTTGCTGGCACTTGCTGCCTAAACATGCAATAATTTGTTTAATTGGGCGTAAATGACGCTGACGCTGACTGCGCGGCCGCCGCGTCTAATGGAGCGTAGCTGAATTTAATAGCTTTTGCCGAGTTTTTGCTTTAACCTTAACACACGAGCCGTGTGGCAAGTGAATCGCGACTGTCTGTCGAGCCACACCCAAACGATCGAGTGATCGGGCAATCGAACCATCGACTACCAGCACTAAATGCTAAGAGCCACAGCAGAGTTCTTGCATCCATAAAACGTGCCGCACATAACTCAAGCCCAGGCGTGGTGCGGGTGCAGGCGGCGCGACCTGCCAATCGCACCACAATATGCACACAAAAACGATCGTTATTGGCTACTCAATATTTGATTGCACATCGTCGTCCAGCAGAGCGCAAATCGTTTGGCTGCCTTTGCCATTCACGACGATAATTCAATTAATTGCGAAAATATCCTAGAGACAAATTCATATTCATATCGCAACAGCAACACCAACAGCTATAGCTGAAGCTATAGCAATTGCAACAAAGTGTAGACAAACGATCGGATCGTGTCTGTGATCGTGTAACTTTTCATTAAATTTCATTAAATTCTTTTATGCGATAGCAAACAGCAAAATGAGCAAAAATGAGCAAAAATGAGAGAAAAAAAAACTCTACAAAACACCACTTAAAACATTTGCAGCAACAAATCGGTTTGCTGATCTTCAAACTCCAATCAACAGACGACGCGACGTCGATCGTCAGGCTGCTCCAGCTGTAGCTCCATGCATTTTATGACTTTGATTTATTTGTGTAAATTATTTTCGAAGCTGTTACATGGATGGTAGTTGTAGCTCGAGGAAGTGTTTGCATCTCTGCTCCGGCTAGCTTCGACTAGCTCTGGCTGGAGCGCACAGCGATCCGTGATCAGCGGGATTGAGTTTTGCTCACTGTTCGTCAAAGCTATTAGCTGTCTACAATTGTCAGCGGCGCTGATTCCCAATTCAAAAGCCCCAATCCCATTTCCATTCCCATGCCCAGGCACAGACCCATTGCATAAGCGAGTGATCTCCCTCTCCAATCTGTCTAACTGTCGGCCTGTCGATCAGCTGTGCATAATTTCAATTTGATGTAGCACATACGAGGCGATAGATGGGCCTGTTGATAGGCGCCGTTAACTGACTTGCCCTGCGGCTAGTGGTGACTCCCACAACCAATCCTCAACCCCACTCCCGCTCCCGCTCTCGCTCTCCCTCCCTCTCTCTCTCGTCTCAGTCTCTGTATCTCTCTATCGATCGCTTAGCGTGTTTAATTACAATTGGGGGGATTTGGAATTCGGATTGAGCACGGATATCCGCGTACGTGTTGCGCATAGACAACCAATTGAACGAGCAACACTCGACGTCAGCTGCAGCTGTCGCCTGTTTTTGGATAGCATGACCCATAAACGCCCCAAGCCCATAGAGGTAGAGAGATGATCGACTACCCTTTTGTTTTTCAATTTACGTACAGAGTCGACTGCAGAGTTGTATCATTAATAAAACTGAGCGAAGCTTTAATGTTTATGAATCGGAAATTACAAAAAATGAATTATTTATGATAATCAATGTTCATAAGTGAGAAGATGAAGTTCTATATATGATAACATTAAATTTGAGACCACTTAAAGTTTCCCAACATTGCTTCACACATCATATACGCTAATCTCATGCCATTTGATGATCTATTCCTTGGGAGACAAAATATTTCCATTCATAATTTGACACCTTTGCATGTTAACAATCAATTAAATGGAGCTACAAAGCTGTTGAAATTGCGACGCGGCGCATTTAGCCTTCAGTTTTGAGTTTTTATGGCTTGAAGACCCTTTTGCCTTTATCCAACATGGTTTGGCTTAATGAAAACAAATGAATTTATGAGTTGTTGTTGCCGTTGTTGTTCGTCTGGCGATCGCAGACTTCTCCCAGGCACGCACGAACACCTCTTAAAACGGCATTGGCTTTGCCAATTTCTGCTTTGTTTCTCACTTGGCGATTTATGGCTGAACAACAACAACAAATGATATACAACAACAATAAGTAATAACAACAACAACAATAATAACAAATTTACGCACTTTTTAAGCCAGAAGAGCTTTGTTGCTGTGAATTATTTAAGCAGCACTTTGAATTATTGTAATTCGCATGTGGCAAACGCATAAATTATTATCATTTTTCATTTTCTTTCTTTCTCTCGTTCGTTTTTTGTTTGTACCGTTGCATTGGAACTGTCCTCGTTCCCCCCTTTCCCCGCTCCCTTTCAGTCCACTCCAGCGGGGTGGTTCACACTGAGCGATTGCTGCGTGATCGATGACAATTTCTAATGAGGCGCAAGTCTTTTTTGAAGACAGCGTCAACGCTACGCAACGCTAATCCGTTAGAAAAGCTTCTTGGTCTTCGGCTCGTTCCAAAGTTCATTTGGTAGCTGAACCTTGGACCTGTAGTCTGATTGGTTACAAAACTGGAACGAGGGCTGCAGAACCGCAAGCACAAGCTATGGATAATTTGGTTGAGTTATTGAAGCAGCAGATATCCTGATCATGTTCATCTAACCAGGTATACTCTAACCTGCCTTTAAGTTCAGTTCATCTGCAGAAATATGATTCACTTCGAACTTGTATTCATTTCACAGTCTTTAAATATATTAAAATTCAATTTTTCGTGCCGGTTCGCTCGATTTTGAGCAGTGTAGCGCACAGATGCGAGCACAAAGCCGAGATACAGATACAAATGGCACTGGGAGCCGCACACGCAGCTGCGGAAACGAAAATAATGTAGGTGAAACAAGTTCCCCGCTTAAGTGCCTGGCTATATAGATGCAAATCAATAGACGATCGATTTTTTCCTCATTTTTTGGGCTTTAATAGAATAGTCGAGGCAAAGCAAAAAAAATAAGAAAAGAACAGGCAAAATAAACCGCAAACCGCAAATCAGACAACGACTTTGGGCCAAAGGCGCCGCCGCAAACGTTCGCAGAGAGCAATCGATGGCAAATGAGCGATCGAATCGCATTTGTAAACAAGTTGCTGCGACTAACGCCGGCCGCACTTGGCTCAGAATTTCCGTTTCTCTCCCACTAAGCGAGCTCGTAAATTAACAACAGAATTTAATAAAAGCGCCAAATGCAGCCAAACACAAAGACAACATCAACTGCTGCGACTGCTGCTGCTGATCTTCCAAGAATCGAGCTCTGAGTGATGGCGACCTTGAGCACAATTTTTGATGACTCTCTCTCTATCTCTCTCTCCCTCTCTGTGTGTACTCTGTCTCTAGTGAGTCGCATAAATATTTATACACCATAAAACTCGACAATTGGGCAATAAAGAATGTGCTAAATTAGCTATGCATGGCACAGCGATTTCTCTGCTTCTGCTTCTTCTTCTTATTATGGGTGCTCCTTCAAATTGATCAGATAATCTGAAGCCATGCACATAATTATGTAATTTAATGAGGCAACTTCTACGTGAATTTCCTAAATTGCCACAGCAGGTAGCCAAACAATTAAAATTCTCGAGAGCTATCTCAGAAATCTCGTGAATTGATCTCTGACGCAGATAAAATAACTATGGCATCTGGCATAAACATAATTATGTAATTTAATGAGCTACTTAACAATTACGTGAGCTGAAGTAAATCATTAAAATGAACTTAAAACTAACTTTTATAGAGATATATAGCCTTTATGTGTGTATGTGTGTGTATGATAGTTGATTGCCATGCGAGTTAGTAAGGGCAAACAAATAATTTGCTTTGGCTTATCTCAATGAAATAGTATGAATCGTGTGTAAAAATGCTAAGTATGTTATCTCTATAAACGCGAGTGGCTAAGCAATTGATTGTCAGACTAAGATTTATCGTTAGTCTATATGACCAGCCATGAAATGGAGACATGCATAAATAACGATGCTTTTATGATGAATTTTTGATATTAAATTAGAGCTGCAAGAGCTTCGATAGTTGCTTTACTCCCATCGGTATAAAATACAGAAAATTCAGCAAAGCTTTAGTTCTTTATTGCTTATTGCTCTTCAAGACTTTCCCTATCTCATATCTTTCAGCTTTTTATTGCAAATCAAAGCAGCTTAAGAGAATAAAATTTGTATAGATATTTCCAAGTCTCCAAAGACTTTTAAGCTCTCGCCCCCTTTTCAATTTGAACTCTTGATGCAAATCTCTAGATCATTAGCAGTTTTTTTGGATCATCGGGCCAAAACACATAAATCAACACTTGACGCTAGCTGAATGTACAGACAAAAAAAAGCACTAAATTTATTTAATTGTATAATTTATTTGTCTGTGCGAGATGGTTATAACATTAAATTATTTCTTTTTTTTTTATCCTCCACCTATTTGTGCTCAATCAGCCTTCGCCGCTGATTTGACACAATATTGCGACATTATTTAGCTTTTTTTTTTGGCTATTTCGCTTTAGAGGGAATGCAAATCGATCTCTGTGTATGTGTGTGTGTTTGGAATATTGAAAAATTATGCAAAATGGCGCGTCGCACAAATTAGGCGGGCGCATAAAAAATTTCACCTGTTGACAAGGCGGGCCAAGGCAATCAGTTTCATGGTCGAATATGGTCAAAGCTGCCCTAGAAACGGCGCGGAAAATAAATTGGCAAAGCGTTGCCTAGAAAGTTGGTCAACCGCATGGCGGAAGTGCAAAAAAAAAAGCGTAAATAAAAGGAAAATTAGGCAGGGTGTGGGGAGGTCAGGCAGACGGGGGGAGGCAAAGCTGGCTGTCGGCAAATGGACAAAGCCGAACAAGCCAGAGTCAATAATTAGCTAAAGAGCGTGAAAAGCGCTTCCTATTATTAGTTGAATTTGTTTTATATAACATTAATCGTTTCTAAATGATAAATTAATATGGGAAACAATTTGTATGGGCGGTCTCAGCTGCTCGAGCTGCTCGAGCTGCTCTCCGCGAGCGTTACTGAAAGGCGTAAAATCATCAGCCAAGTGGCCGAGCAACTTGCCAAAATTGGCAAGGCTTAAATGGACATGACAAACAACTGAAACAGCAATCGGCCAAAACAATCGACAATTTCAGAACTGCTGACGTCTTGGTTTTGGTTTTTGTGTGTGTGTGTGTGTGTGTGTGTGTGTGTGTGTGTGTGTGTGTTTTTGGGCTATTTCCTAGCTGCTTCCCCACTGCCTCGCTGATGTGGGCGTCTCTTTGGGTCAGCGTTTGGCATTACGCATACGACGCGTTGCGCGATTAGAATCAATTGAGCCACGTGGGCGTCTCAAGACAGCCAGCTGACAATCGAATTATGATTCCATTTGCATAGAGCACACTTCTTCTAGTTAACCGCTGAGTCACTGCGAGTTCTTCACTTCCTTAGTTGTGGAGCTGAAATCATTTTCGGCTGCTGCTCAATTGTTATTTACGGACGATTACACCTTTCACAAGCCACACAGCTTCTGCTGCCATCAAGTGCATATTTAAATGAACTGATTTATGGCTATTTGATGGGCACATTAAGTAGAGTGCACACCCGCTTGATTGCGGCTGCTCTGGCTGCTGCTGCTGCTGCTGCTCCAAAAAAACTGTAAATGAAAAAGAATTCTTGCTGCTGTGTTTCAGTGCCAACTCTTGCCGTTGCTTGGTGTTGCGTACTTTATTATTAATTTTAAACGTGGGCACCAGAGCAACAACAACGAGCAACGAGCACCACACACACATGTAGAACACCCACAGCTTTTGTCAAGCTGCATGGATTTGATTCTACTTCTCTCTCTCTCGCTCTCGCTCTCGCTCTCGCTCTCTCTCTCTCTGTGTTTTCTACTTTTTGTTCTGGCCGCATTTGTTATTACTTTTTGTGGTTTCGTGTGGCTGTGTAGCGATTAATTCTTGCAATTTGCACACTTCAACACACGTCGCAGTCGGCGCTAACATCTAATTGTATGCACACCAAAAAATTACTCATACGCCGCATAATTATCGCTTATAGACTGCAGCGTGGGCGCGACGCAAAAACAAAAGCAATGCTGACTTGGCTAACAACTCAGTTGCCAAGAGCGCATCCTCCTTCAGCAGCAGCTGAATAACAATTATATACTTAAGCCACCTTGCAGCTATATCTCTCTATATATATATTTTTGCATTTGCCATTTTTATTTATTGTTTAACAAATAAAAGACGCCCTCTTCCATCTTTCCCTCTCTCTCTCTCTCTCTCTCTCTCTCTCTCTGTGTGTGCGCCCTGCCCCTGCAATGAATTGCTTTTATGCGCTCATTTGCATATTAAATAAGCGGCTGGGCTACTGGCAGAGGCAGCGACAGCGACTGCGCTGCATTTGTGTTGGTTGTTAGTTGTTGTTGCTGTTGCTGATTGTTGTTTGTTGCTGCTGTGTGGTTAGTTTCTAAGCGGCAGCTGCTGCTGCTGCTGCCAATGCAGAGAACGTCGCCAACGACGACGTCTTTGTAGGTTGGCTAGCGTAATACGCGTTTCAGCTATTTTATTAGCAATTGTTGTTGTTGCTGTTGCAGTTGCTGTTGCAGTTGTTGTTGTTGTTGTTTTTAAGTCGTCTACTCGATTTGGTTTGTTGACGTAAAACAAAGAAAAACGCGACTGTCGTATGCCAACCACAAGGCACACAGCCAGCAGCAAGTGTAAAATGTATGAAAATAAAGTTTTAAATGGGGAAAAGAGCAGGAAATGATTGACTGTAAGATACCCTGTCTATAACTTCTGTTTGTAGATACAAATTATATGCCAGAGTTATTGACTTGGCAAGATTTCTGTCACATTTGAATCATATTCCCTAAGCCCCTTGTCTAAACTAAATATATTTTCAGAATTTTTAACATTTTCCTAATTTTACATACTCCTCTACTCCTCTACAAGCTCCTATCCATATTTGAATTGCATTTTTTTCTATTATTTCTACATTTTGTTCTCACAAATATAGCCCCTTCTAGCCCTTGCTTACAGGGTATATAGTATAACAATATTATAAAGCATCAACATGTGTACAGTGTACAGTGAAACCTGTCGAACGTTGACAATTGATGTCTTGTGATTCATTGAGCAGTTGATTCATTGAGCACTTGGCCAATTTTTTTCTGTTTTACTTTTTTAGTTTGGCAAAACTTTTTTTAATGAAGTGTCATCTGCAAGTTAATTTTTTCAGTAAGATCTCCCACTTTATGAATATTGAAAAAAAAATTAGCCAATAAATTCATTAAATGTTTAGTTGAAGAAAAAATATCTTGACAATTTTTAAATTATTTAAAGTTTATCTAAAAAATATCTTGACAATTTTTAAATTATTTAAAGTTTATCTAAAATTTAATACATTTTTTTTAATATTTTGTACAAGCTTAAATTTAGTTTTTATATACTTATATATCTATAACTGAGTCTACTACCTTTTGGCTTTTATTTTACATAGTTTATAATAGTTTTACTAGGAATCTCATTGAGCTTTGGCTTTTCGCTCTTATATTAGCGTCAAGCGCAAGCGAATTAGTCAACGACTTAGGCACGTTCGTCAGCATTTCCAATTGTAAAATATAAATGAATAAAAAAAAGATCTGTGACGCGCATAGGCAACTTCTTAGGCCCACTCAGAGGCAGCTCTACCTAAGCTCACACACTGAAGTGAGTAGAAAGTGTGTTGAGTTTCAGCTATAGATACATTTTCTTAGATAAGAATTAGCAAATAAATGTATGCAGAATATTTATATAAGCGAGAAGTGAAAGAAGTAAGCATGAACGACTGAGAGATGCCCTGCAGCAAGTGCACAAAGTTTACAGAGTCTAAGTCTAAGAAAGGCTGGGAGATAGAGAATGGTAATACAGTTGCTCTTAGAGAATCGATCGAAGTCTTTTACTGACTGTTACATATATTCGAATGAAAGCAAAACATTTTTAAGATAGGGTATAGATATATAGATGCATATAAAATTTATATCTATCTGTGAGTATTTATCGAAGCTGGTGACTATTTCGCTGCTGTCTTTTTGGCGAAACAAGTAGTTGAATTTCCTTTTTCAAAAACTTAGATATTGACAGAGAGTTTAAACGTGTGCAGCTGTGTGTGTGTGTGTGTGTGTGTGTGTGTGTGTGTGTGTGTGTGTGTGTGTGTGTGTGTGTGTGTGTGTGTGTGTGTGTGTGTGTGCGTGTGTGTGTGACATTAAGCCACACACAAACAAGTGCGCCATATTTGGCAATTGACTTTGCGGTCAAGTCAGAAATAACTATTTGTGTTTTTGCTCGCGTTTGGACGCAGTATTTGCCTGACACACACACACATATATACATATACATATATTTAAATGTATATATATACATATATAAAAGCCTGCGTATTTTTTTTGTTAACTGTTTACGCTGCCCACTTGATTTGCTTCGCTTGATAAATAATTTTAGTTTTATAAACACAAATTGACACTTCAAATTGTTTGCCAAAAAAAGCAAAAGAAAATCAAAAAGAAGAAGAAGGAGAAGAAGGGGAAGAGAGAGAGAGAGAGAAGTCTTGCATGAAATCAATTGGAATTAAGCCGCCCCGTTTCTCGTTGAGCTTTGCTGCCCTCGGGGGCCAAAAGAAGTTTTGTCTGGAGCGTCGGGATTTGATATATCATAAACTTAAGCATAAGCACTTCTCGGAATTTGGCAAACCAGGTAGCCGCCCCACCTGCTCGTGTTGTTGTTGCTGTTGTCGAATCTGATTTGTATCGGCAAAGATCTAACAATTTAAATATCACGCCGGGGCGTTCCGTATCAAGAGCTGCCCAGAGGCGAATCTACGATCTTGAGAAATGGAACCTCGAGTACGAATTATGTTTGCCCAACAGCACGTTAATTAATTGTTTGTCCAGTGATTAAAGCGAGAATAAAATAACTAAAAAACAATTATATATATAGATATAGCCGCGATTGTATGCTAATTATAGCTAACAAACTCAAAGTGTTCTAAATAAAACGTAATCTCGTCTCATAAATCTATGGAAACGGGTCATCATCATTGGGGCAACGTAACTCGGGTTTTAAGTTAAATTAAAGATTTTATGATATTATTTATAAGAATTGGCTTTCCTCTGATAAGAATACTCATTTTCTACATGCTCCACATAATCTGCCCCGTTCCCTAACCACCAGCCCACCCTCGCTCCCTCCCTCTCTCTCACTCTCATAAAGTCGCTTAAGCATTTAATGAGCTGCACATGCTGGTGCTGGTGCGAAAGGGACGGCAACATAGTTCTTATCGGAATTATTACTGTTCCGCGTAATTGATCTAGTTGGAATAAGTCGCGCGGTCAATAAATATTATTTCAACTGGCGACTTATGCAAGCAGATGCTGAGCGCTAATAAGAAGGCAAACAACAATAATATGTTTTCAATTGAGAGAGAAAAAAAGGAAACTTACCACACAAGACAAAAACAAAAATTGTATTTAACTGGGCAGCCCAACACCTGCTGCACTTGTTGTTGTTGTTGCTGCTCCAATTTGTGAATGAGCTTAATTGCATTTATCGATAGCACTTTGTTTGGCTTGCGTCAAAGTTATCGTTTCTGGTTTCTAGCTGTTGTTGTTGTTATTGCAGTTGCAGTTGTTGTTGTTGTTGTTGTTTTAATTAGCAACACAAACACATTAACTAACACAGACACACACACGCGCGCGCGCACACACACACGAACTCCGCGTGGCAGACAGGCGCATGGCAGGGGGCGCCCACGCAACGTGCCAAAAGAAAACGCGTTTATTGAAAATGCAACTGCGACGACAGGCGACGACGGCAGCAGCAGTCCAGCAGCAGCAGCAGCGTCAGCTGCGCAAAGAACTTTTGCTGGCAGCCAACGAAAAAAAAAAAAACAAAACAAATTGCAACTAAAAATTGCAATTTTTGTTAATTTGAAACGTAACCGATTTGCTGGCGCGCTCGCGACTTACTGAAAACTGACAGAATTTCAAATTTACCCGTCGTCGTTTGCTTGCTCTTCCTCTTGCTGTCTGTCCGTTTTTCTTCTACGATTTGTGTGTGCAAGTGCTACGCGTGCGCACCACAACTGCTCGCCTCAAACATCGACAAACGACTGAAGTTAAGAGAGCCCCCGTCTGCTGGCGGCTGACGATCACGATCACGAAGAGAGCGCGACAGTTTAACTGTCGCT
Source organism: Drosophila paranaensis (assembly GCA_035047545.1). Lineage (NCBI taxonomy): Eukaryota > Metazoa > Arthropoda > Insecta > Diptera > Drosophilidae > Drosophila > Drosophila paranaensis. Next base: position 11,436,092 of record JAWNPL010000145.1, read on the forward strand.
CCAGCGGCAGCGCTCTCTTTGAATGCGTTTGGTTATCCGCTGCGTATGATTAATTTGGATTTATATGTATATTAATAAACTTTGCGTTCGCATTGCTATACGCGTTCTTTATTCATAAAGAATACATAATCTTCTATATTATATATGTTTGCTTCTTAATAATTTGTGTTTCAAATACAAATTATATTTCATATTAAATTTGGCTGGGCTTCTTAAATCAATAAAATGATTACTTCACTTTTCACTATTAGTTCTACTTTATTTTCCCTGCACACAAATATTTGTGTTTTGTTTCAACGAACTTTTTAAAATGCAATCGTAACTGAAGTAACTGTTTCCGCTTTGCGGTATTTATGGTATTTTTTAGTGCCATATTATTTAATCACATCGTATTTCTATTACAAATAATACTGATTGCAAAGCAAACTATTTAGAAAGGCAGTTCACTTGTAATCAAACTCAAAACGCAAACAGCCAAAAACATAAATTCAGTTGTTTCAAAATTTAATTCAGAAGTTCAAGAGCACGTAAAATTTACAAATAGCCACTATTGTCCATCCCTGGCGTAACATATGTTTTCCTCTGACCATCTGTGAGTGAACGTAGTTGCTATCCCTTTCTGCTCGTCGCAACGCAGATGCGTAAATTTTTTAGAAATTTATAAGTTCAAATAAAATTAGAAGATGCTGGCCAAACGAATGCAACTTTGGAGAGCTACCCAAGCGGTGTTATCATTGAACTCGGCATGCAACAGGACTTCCACACAGGTAAGCAGCGACAGCAGCCGGCGACTGTCTCCCATCGGCAGCAGCTCGCCTATGACATAACCTGCAAAGAGCGGCGGTTTGTTATGAATGAATGAAATGACAATGAATGTGCGTATATTGTATTGAGGAACCTTTGCAGATGTTCTCCCAAGTTGGCTGTAGTCGCGACATGCACCTGAGCAGTAGTTGGAGCAACCAGCTGAGCAACCGTTTGAAAGCTGCGCCTCTGATCCCACTCTATGCCTCAGCAGCCGGCGTAGTACGCTTTGCGAGCACTCAGACAGATGCACCAGTTGATTCGGTCAACACCAAAGAACTTGTGGACCTGCCTGCCATACCCGATGCACCTGCTCTGCCACCCAGTGATCTATCTTCACTCTCGGATACCTTAGCGGAAGGCGCCGAGCCTTCGTTTGCCTCCATTGGGCTGGGCGGATGGTCGCCGCCTGGAATGATCCAGAACTGCATGGAGTTCTTGCACTGTACGTGGGATATTCCCTGGTGGGGCACCATTGCCATAGGTACGATCGTCGTGCGCACACTAATCTTTCCCCTGGTCATCCTGGCGCAACGCAACTCCGCCAAAATGAGCAATAACATGCCACAGATGCAGGTGCTCCAGCTGAAGATGACGGAAGCTCGGCAGTCGGGCAACGCCATCGAGTCGGCCCGCTATGCCCAGGAAATGATGCTGTTCATGCGCGAGAAGGGCGTGAATCCTCTCAAGAATATGATTGTGCCATTGGCTCAAGCACCGCTCTTCATATCCTTCTTCATGGGTCTGCGTCAGATGGCCAATACGCCAGTCGAATCGATGCGTGACGGTGGCCTCTTCTGGTTCACCGATCTCACTCTGGCTGATCCCTACTACCTGTTGCCGGTTATAACCAGTGCCACGCTCTATCTGACTATTGAGCTGGGCACTGACAGCGCCCGCCTCTCGGCCGCAAATATGAGCACCATGAAGTATGTGCTGCGCGCCTTGCCTATTGTCATATTCCCATTTACCATGAACTTCCCTGCCGCCATCCTTACCTACTGGGCCTGCAGCAATTTCATTTCCCTCGGCCAGGTGGCTATTCTGCGCATTCCCGCAGTGCGGGACTACTTCAAGATTGAGAAAATGATCTCCCACCCAGCCAGTGCACTGCCGGCCAAGAAAAAGGGCTTTGTGGGGGGCATGAAGGAATGTAAGTTGAACCGACAGCCAGCAGTTAATCTTAATCCTAATCGAATTCGTGTTTTGCAGCTTGGGATAATATGAAGATCACCAAGGAGATCGAGGAGCGACAGCAATTGGATGAGATACGCTTTGCCAAGGCCGGCAAAGGCCCGCTGGTAAAGACTTACAAGTACGATCCCACCAAGCCGCATCCGAACCCGAATCCAAATCCAAATCCCGATACCAATCGAGTCGAAACACAGGCCTCGAGCAACCTAAAGTCCAGTTCCAAGCATTAGTTGTAGTCCTTTTGCCTGTGGCGCTCGTTGTTAATATTAGATATAGTAGTTTCACCAGAAGTTGGAGCATATGCATATGCTAATTATAATATATTTTCTATTAAAAAAAACACAACACGGAACTTGCTCGAGCTCTAGCCCCTGGCCGAAATGCACTGATTTATGACCTCGGCCAGATGTTTGTTCTCCAGGGCTGCAGCAACCCGTTCCTTGTCGGCCAGCTGCTTGTTGACGGCGAACTCGGAGGCGTGCGTGCCCGGCGTTATCTCGACGGTGACCTTGAAGCGTGGCGGCAGAGATCGCAGCAGCTTCACCCGTATGGAGAGCCCAATCAGCGTGGCCATCGAGCAGTGCGGAATCGTGGGCGTAAAGTTGATGTGCACCGAGTTCTCTTTGTCGCTGATGCTGATCAGTTCCTCCTGCACGACGTGCAGTTCCTCCAGCGTTAGCGGATGCTCCGGGTCATTGATATTTCGTATGAGATCTGCGCTGACAAAATCTTGTTAAAGAAATCTCTTAAAATCTGCATTTGTTATGCTCTCACCAAAGATTTCACGCTTGTCAAAGGGATCGGCAACGCTTTCGTTCTCTTCGTTAGCTGTTACTAGGCGTTCCTTGATCTTGCCATAGACGCTTGGATTTAGATTCTCAATTTCTGTTGGCATTATTGCTATAATTTACTGCTAATTTACTTAACTCTTATTATTTATTTACACAAGTCTCACAATGCTGGCGAACAGTGCGTACACACCTGTTGTGCACATAATAAACACAATTTGCCTAAGAACATTTATGCGCAAGCGCGATGGGCACACACTGGCCGCGCTGGAGCCTCCATAAATTTGAATTGATAATTTCAAGATTTGAATTGGACTTTAGCAATTAAAATTAGCTGTCGTGTTTATTAGTGTACAGTTTCCAGAAAAGATCTGTAATTTAAGCAAAGTGTCGTCGTTACGTAAAGCACTGCAATTAAAAAAAAGTTTCTCATTTTGATATATGTGCATTTTAATTAACCTTTCCGAGTATTTGCACCCATTACTTGGCGAACACATAGTAGTTGTGCTCAGTTTTTTCGCAACAAGGTGCTAAATATAGATGACTAATGCATATCGGCAACTACCTGGCCCAAGATGTATACATCTGTATGTATATATCAATCATATTCTGGACACCTGACTTGCGTTCCGCCTTGAGCCACATTTGATTCGGATTCAAATCCGACAAGTTTCTATATAGTATATATGTATGTATAGATAGCCGTGTGTGTGTGAATGGATGCTACGGTGATTTTGTACACCTTTTAATTATCCAGCTCGTATCAGTTTTAGTATCAATGAGGAAAAATATTGTGTCTGTATAAACACACACAATAATATTGATATAGAAACTCGGCGACGGCAATTATCACCAGCTTACGAACTAGTTAACAGCTACGCCAAACATCGAGGTGCCGCTCCCGTCTGGAGAGATCCGCATCGATATAATGCACCGCGCGATCTCGTAACTCCCACAGTTGCCAACTAACTTTACGACTGCTCGGAACAATGAGGAAATTCGTAAGTCGCTCGAACGATTTTCTCCGTCGACTGTTTAATTAGCAATTCAAATTGAATTAACTATTTTTACAGTTGATCTTCGTGGCCTTGTGCGCCGTGTGCTGTGCGGCGCCAGCGAGTGTTGCAAAGGAGGGCGGACTGGATCGACCCAGCCCGATCAATCCAGCTGTGCTGAGCGACCCAAAGCCGACGACGAGACTGATCCTACCCCGACAGGACTATGAGGTCAAGCATCCCCACAAGCGTGAGACTGCTTCTACCAATTTGTCGCCTAAAGGTGGCGTTGACTTGGTACCTTCGCCAGCAACCTTGCCAGCGACGAATCTCGCGGCCGTGCTATACAAGCGTGATGCTCTGGAGAAGCCCCATAGCGTTGTGGCTCATGAGGCTCTGAATCACGATGGTAAAATCCACAGGTCTGATGGGCCCGTACCCCTCATTGGCAAGGAGGTCGCACCCTTGCAGCCCGCTGTCCTAGTCGCCCAAAATGAGCCGCATAAGGGGGCACGCGGTGCTCGTGACATACCCGTGCCCACGCAGGTGAAGACCACAAGAGCTCCCAAGGAGGAGGAAGAGAAGCCCCAGGTGGAGGATTTGAGCGAACTGGCGAAAGGTGCTACTACTCCACCACACAGTCCGCTGCGTCATCATCCAGTGCCCGTAGCAGAGCTCTTCAACAAGCACAAGGACAAGCCCGTCACGGCTACCCTGGAAACCCAGGAAACCAAGGAAACCAGTGAAACTAGTGAAACCAGTGAAACCCAGGAAACCAAGGAAACTAAGGAAGCCAAGGAAAACGACGAGACCAAGGAGACAGAAGACTAGGTCATAATGGTCACTCAATTCGCTGATTTCTATGTAAACCCGCTAATTGATAGAAAACAAATCGCGAATGAAGAGAAATAAATAATAATAAACGATAATATTTACACGCTCACAGAACCCATTTGCTAATTAATAACTAAACAACTACTTAGAGCTTATGTGGAGTCACTAATGACAGCTTCCTCTGCCCTGACGCCGAAGAACTCGTCAGACTGAAAGATGGGAACCGCCTGGAACTCGCCGTCGACCAAATTGGTTTTCGGTGCTGTGCCGGCTGCCTCTGCGGTGGATAGCCTCGCCTTTAGGGGTTTCAGTAGCAGGCCCTTTATACTGTAGTCGGTTACATTGAGCTCTTGCTCGGCCACGTCCACAGATCTCTCCACCTCGTTCAGGTTATCATTTACCGTGGCCACAAACGTCTCCAAATTGTCGATTCGCTGACGTAATTCATCAAAGTTGTCGCTGAAGCCGAGTATTCCACACACATGGTTGGCCATGATGCCATTAGACTCGGCGCGTACCTAATGCACATTAATATTTGTACTATATCAATTATCTGTACTGTATCAATTTGACTTACGGAGGCCAAAACCGTTTCGAATTCGTCCAGCCGTGCGAGCATGTCGTCTATGTTGTTGCACAGCGGATTGATCTGTCAATAAAGCTGGCTTACTACCAATTGAAATCATTGTTATATCAGTGAGTACATGCCTCCTTTGCCAGATCGGCACTTTGTATAATTTTAGCATAATCCTTTGCCGTTTGTTCAACCATCTTTTCTAATTCTTATCATCTGTTGCTGCCAACAGGCAAAATATCAACAAAACGCTAAGCCGATAACTGACAACTGAATTATCGATTGCAAATTGATAGTTGACAGCGCTGAACCTGTGTAGCCAATTCAAAATCGAATTTATAAGATATTACTAAAAGCTAACTTAATATATTTTTATTTTAGTTTACAGAACAATATTTTGCTGAACAACGAATATATTATTATTCCATTCAATCTAAAAAAAACACTATCGGCGATTAATCGTTTAAACTCTTATTGGCCCAGTGTTGGGCAATGGCTACTCTGATTAAGTTGGCAACAATGCGCATATTGCAAATTCAGTTCTCGCGTATGTTGTATTGATTTGTGCTTTAATTTCCAAGAGCAAGACCAAATTAGGAGCTACTGCAGCCATGAGCAACTATCGTGGCATCGGAGGCGGCGGCTTTCCCTACAAGAAACAGCCCGGCGCAGGCAATAATATGAGTGCAGTACCGCCGCCGCCGGCATTGAGCAACAGTCGTGGAGGCGGGGGATTCCGCTTCAGCTTTAATCAGGCAAGAGGCGGCGCAGCTGGCGCCGCTGCAGCCGGAAACACATCGAAGCATGGCTACTCAACGCTAGAGTCCATCAGCCAGTACACAAACTCCACCAATTTCGTGGGCAAGCGCAAGCAGCACATGGATGACGATTATTTCGACGATGACGACGAGCCGCAGCAGAAGGCGCTGCCGGAGCAGGCGTATATACCAGCGCCCGGTTCGCCAGGTGCGGCTCCAGCAGCTAAGGATGACTCGGAGTCGGACGAGGATCCGCTGGAGCAGTTCATGGCCGGCATCAAGCAGCAGGTGGAGAAGGAGAAAGTACGTGCCACAGATCCGCAGCAGAAGACGAGTGTAGCGCCGCTGGAGAAGAAGGGGGTGCGCGGCGACATAGACGACGAGGACGATGAGGAGAGCTACTACCGCTACATGGAAGAGAATCCCAATGCCGGTCTGCGCGACGAGGGCTCCGACCAGGAGATTGACTACGACGAGGATGGCAATCCCATAGCTCCACCCAAAAAGAAGGACATCGATCCGCTGCCGCCCATCTACCACTCGGAGATCGAGTATGAGCCCTTCGAGCGCAACTTCTATACCCCGCACGAGGACATCGCCCAGCTGGACGAGGAGCAGGTGCGCGAGCTGCGTCACACGCTGGGCGTCAAGGTGAGCGGCGCCCTGCCCCCCAAGCCAGTCAGTTCCTTCGGCCACTTCGGGTTCGACGACCAGCTGCTGAAGGCCGTGCGCAAGGCAGAGTACACACAGCCCACGCCCATTCAGGCCCAGGCAGTGCCCGCCGCTCTGTCCGGCCGGGACATCATCGGCATCGCCAAGACCGGCTCCGGCAAGACGGCGGCGTTCATCTGGCCGCTGCTCACCCATCTCATGGACCAGAGGGAGCTACGCACGGGCGACGGACCCATCGGCCTGATTCTGGCGCCCACGCGAGAGCTCTCGCTGCAGATCTACAACGAGGCCAAGAAGTTCGGCAAGGTCTACAACATAAACGTGGTCTGCTGCTACGGCGGCGGCTCCAAGTGGGAGCAGAGCAAGGCGCTGGAGCAGGGCTGCGAGATTGTGGTGGCCACGCCCGGTCGGATGATCGACATGGTCAAGATGAAGGCCACCAACTTGCGGCGCGTCACGTTCCTCGTGCTGGACGAGGCGGACCGCATGTTCCACATGGGCTTCGAGCCCCAGGTGCGGTCCATCTGCAACCACGTGCGCCCTGATCGGCAGACGTTGCTCTTCTCGGCCACGTTTAAGAAGCGCATCGAGCGCTTGGCTCGCGACATTCTCACCGATCCCGTGCGCATCGTCCAGGGCGATCTGAATGAGGCCAACCAGGACATCACGCAGCACGTCTACGTCTTTCCCAATCCTCTGCAAAAGTGGAACTGGCTGCTCTGCCACCTGGTGAAGTTCCTCTCCGATGGCGCCGTCCTCGTCTTCGTCACCAAGAAGGCGGACGCCGAGACGGTGGCCAACAATCTGATGCTGAAGGAGCACGAGTGCCTGCTCCTGCACGGCGACATGGACCAGGCCGACCGCAACAAGGTCATCATGCAGTTCAAGCGCAAGGAATGCGACATCCTCGTGGCCACCGACGTGGCCGCCCGCGGCCTCGACATTCCCCACATACGCAACGTGGTCAACTACGACATCGCCCGGGACATCGACACGCACACGCATCGCATTGGACGCACGGGCCGGGCGGGCGAGAAGGGCACGGCCTACACCCTGGTCACCGACAAGGACAAGGAGTTTGCCGGGCATTTGGTGCGCAATCTGGAGGGAGCCGACCAAACGGTGCCCGAAGACCTAATGGAGCTGGCCATGAAGAGCTCCTGGTTCCGCAGCTCCCGCTTCAAGCAGGGCAAGGGACGCAAGCCCGTGAACAACTTCATGGGCCTCGGCTATCGTGAGCGCTCGGGCAATGCGAGCGCTGGAGGAGGAGGCGGCGGCGGAGGAGCTGGTGCATCCAGTGGCACAGCAGCTAAGACCAAAGGCCCGCTGGCTGAGCCCAGCAAGTCGCTATCTGGCGCCGGACCCGCCACCGATCGCTACTCGGCCATGCGTCAAGCCTTCCGCTCCCAATACTCCTCACAATTTCGGGCTTCCAGCGATCGCACCTGGGAACAGACGGTGCCAGAGACAGGTGTCTTCGCCGCACCGCCCCCGCCGCCACCAGCGGCAACGGGCGGCAGCTCTTCCGCCGGCTCGGGCAGCAATCTGGATACGAAGCGCGCCAAGAAGAGCCGTTGGAACTAAAAACATGAATTGGAACTGGAACTGGAATCGAAAGCAAGCCCCAATGAATTTCGTATTATTTAATTGTGTATTTGCTTTTGTTTCATTTAAAATTACAACTTAAATTAAATATATATATACGAATATATATATAATATTCATATATGTTAGATAAATACTCGTATGTACACTCTCCCATTCACACAAACTCTCTCTCTCTCTCTCTCTCTCTCTCTCTCTCTCTCAGCCAATGCCGATTCAATAAAAATGTCATTAATTGTAATTATGTATCTTTTATTTTTTGTTTTTGTTTTCGTTTTGTTTTATGTGTATTTTATTTTGAATAAAATCACATTTGCGCATATTCCATGGCCTTAAACTGACGCCGAACCGGTTCCAATGAACGAACTGTCGTTCACCGTCCCGCAGCGCATAAACAACATGCGCATCGCAACGATCTGGCAACGCTGTTAGCTATGCACTGCGCAAACAAAGTGACCGAGTTGTTAAGAGCTTTTTAAAGTATTTCTTTGTAGTTTTCATTTTCATTTTCATTTTGCAATTTTCTGTTTTTCGTTTTTGGTTTTCGTTTTTTTGTTGTTGTTGTAGAAGCGAGAAAAATGTCGAAGCTATTCGTAAATTTATGAAATATTGTTTTACAATGAAACCACTACGATTTTTTTTGTTTTTTTTTTCTTCTTTTTGTTTATATATCTTAAGGGGCTTTCCTTTCTTTTTTTTTTGTCAGTAAGAGTACGATAAGCATTATATAATAATTTAGCATATGGTTCGATTTTTGTTTTTGTCTTTGATATAACATTGAGAAAAGTTGAGATTCATTTAACTAACACATTGACGAGATTTGTTTAGCATTAATTGTTGTAAGCATTTTCTTTTTGTTTTTTTTTTTTTTTTTTTGTTGACTCGAGAAGCATTTAATTCGCTTAAAAATTTTGCTATTTTTATATACTTTGTTTATATATTTATTTTTGCTTTAAATATATGTTTATATATGTATAATTGTAATAATTACCATATAACTTTGTTTTGTTTTTGTTTTGTAGTTATGCTGCTCAAAAATCGTTCGGTGTGTGGGTGTGTTTATATATGCATATATATATACATATCTATATATATACATACATATATGTATGTATAAAAATTGGTCCATGTTAACCACAGCGAGAACTGAAAAGCCAGAAACGAAAGTCAAATAAAATCAATAAAAATATAAATCGAATGCAAAATAAAACGAAACTCAAATTGTTTTTAAACAATACTTTTTTGTATATATATGTATATATATATATATATATTTATATGTATTTTGTTTTTTATTTATATGTATTAATTAATTTGTTGTTGTGTTGTTGCCGCATATAACATACATATCCGATATATACAAGTTCTTGATTTACTTTTATTTTGTAATTTATTTATATTTAAGTTCTAGCATTAAATTTGATTTAAATTTTTAATAGTTTGTTTGCGCTCTCTAAACTGCCTTACGATATATTATATAATATTATATATATTTATATTTTTGTATTTTTACAATTAATATTTTCTGTTGCTGTATTTTTGTTATGTTTCGTTTTAAGTTTTAAGTTTATGTTTATGTTAAATCATTTAATTTTATAGGCTTTAAAAAATAATTAAAATTATGCAACAATTAAAATGTAAATGTTTTTCATTTTATAAATGTAATAAAATTGTTGGGATTTCTCTTTATTCTTTTTGTTTTTGCTTGCTCATGTTTCCCTTTTCTCTTTTTTACTTTTACTTTCATTTCTGTTATTTTTTTTATTATTTTTTCTCTTTTAATACTTTGTACAATAAAACAAGAAACAGATTTCACTTAGGAAAATGTAAATCAAAAATGTTCTCCTCCTCCTCCTTCTCCTTCTTCTTCTTTTTCGACTTCTATTTTCCATAAACGAGAAAAACAAACTGATATTAAAATAAAAGTTTTTCCTTTTAGTTAAATTCGTAAATTTCATTGAAGGAATTTTCTTTCTTTCTTTCTTTTTTTGCTCTCAAACTGAATTATGTTTAACGGTATAATGACTGTTTGTTGTTGTTGTTATATATTTTGTTGTTGTTTTGTTTTGTTTTTCTTTTATGCTTTAAATTAAATGCCAATTAATTTAATTAATTAATTTTTAAATCACATTTCATTGTTTTTCAACACTGCAAATTCAAAATTTTTTGCATTTGCTGCTTCGATTTTGTGTTGTTGTGTGTGTGTGTGTGTGTACGTGTGTGTGTGTGTGTGTGTGAGGAAACGAAACTCTTTTTTTTTTTTTTTGTTGTGAATTAGGCGTCTCGCTATTTAGCGCTCAATTCATTAAAATTAATAATACTATATACAAATATGGTTTGAATCCATTTATAATTTTTTAATTCTTTTCGTTTTCATTTCATTTCTTTGTTAAGGAATTTCTCAATCAATCAATCTCTCCTAACTGTCAACTGTCAACTGTCAACTACAAGCACAGGCGCTGCACAACACTGGCGCGCACACTTCAATCGAATAACGTGGCCAACAAATCGTCGCTGGCGTTGTTGTTGCTGCTGCCACTGGACGGTGGCGTATTCAGATCGGGCTGCGGATCCAGGTACGATAGGATTTCCATGGGATCCATGTCCTGCAGCAGCTGTTAGGGGTAAGAGATAAGATTAGGCGATTAGATTGGGGAATCGTTACTCAACACTCTCCTTCTTCTTCTTCACGCTACTTACATTCAATTCGTGCCCGTTATTATCCAGTCCGGCCGCGGTGGGATCAAAGTTCTGCAGATCCGCGCTCAAATCGTTCTCGAACTTCAGCTGCGCCTGGCTGCTCATCAGGGAGTTGAGCAGCTGCTCCTGCTGGGACTGTTGCTGCTGCTGCTGGCTGTCCGTGTTGGACATGCTGGTGCTGCTGCCCAGACTGCGGCTGGGCGTGCCCGGCGTCTGTGGTGAATTGTGTCCGGTGCTGTTGTTGTTGTTATTGTTGTTGTTGCCATTGGAGGCGTTGGGCGTGCCGCCGCTGATGGGCTCGTTGTGGGAGGAGCTGACGCTGGGCGGACCACCAGGTGTCATGGGATGGCTGGCTGCGCCAGGTGTGTGCGGCGTATGCGGCGTGTGTGGCATCTACACAGCGAGAGAGAGAGAGAGAGAGAGAGAGAGAGAGGGAGGATTAGAGGATGACCCAGAGTTTCCCTAGCTGTGAACTTACCTGATCGCTCAGTGATTTCTCCATGGCATTGAGCTGATCCAGCGAGTTGACGCCATCGCTGTTGGCCAGGCTGTTGTTGTCGCTGTGGCTGCCATTGAAGCTCTCGTAGCTGCTGCGACTGCCACTGCAAATGTGCGAGAGAGAGAGAGAGAGAGAGAGAGAGAGAGAGAGGGGGGAAGGTGAGTGACTGCTTGGAGCGAACTTAGTGCTCTTAAAGAGTACTTACAGCTGTGCTCCGTTGGCGGCGTTGTTGTTGCCCATCATGTTGCCGTTGGCAATGGAATTCATGTCGTGCATGTTGTAGGGACTCATGGCCTGCGAGTTGTCCCAGGTGGGCAGCTGCGTGGAGCCCGGCGACATGACCTTGGCTATGTCGTCGCACAGCTCCTGCTTGATAGCCGGCAAGCTGGTGTTGCTGCCGTTGTTGCTGCTGCTGCTGCTGCTGTTGCTGCTGTTGTTGTTGCTGTTGTTGTTGGTGCTGCCAGCAGTGCCAGCTGTGGGCACAGCGCTGCCTGGCGGTGCACCCGACTGTGGGGCATTCGGCATGCCGCCGTTGTGCTGCAAGGCGCGCCAGTTGGCCGACGAATCAATGATCACCTCGTCCACGTCGGAGGTGCTCAGGGTGTTGAGTATGGCCCAGATGTACTGATCGATCTCCAGGGTGTCAGTGATGGCCGACTTGCTGCACTCCGGACAGCGCCACGAGCCGCGCTCGCTGTTGATCATGAGATACGCCTCCAGATCGAAGCACTGCACGTGCTTGCACTCGTGCCCGCGCGCCGGCAAGCGTATTCGACTCTTGGTGATGGGACACTTCAATGAGATCTTGGCGCACTGCTGAGCGGCATCGGGACTGTTGCCAGTGGCCACGCCGTCGGCGCCGACGCTGGGCAGGCTCAGGTTGCGCTTGATCTTCTGCACGCTGTGCTCCAGTGGCAACAGGTTGCGCTTGTGCAGCGTCTGCAGCACCTGGCGCACCGATGGTCGATGGACTAGTTGCAGCACAAACAGATGCGACTGGCGGAAGCGAGAAGAGAGACAGTTAGATGAGAATCCCATGGAACGGACCCAGTTTGGTTACTTACACAACAACAGGAACTGGCGGTTAGTTGGAGCGTGTTGCGTCCCGGCTGGCAGACGGCCTTCAAGTAGAGCGGACGCAGCGCTGTGCTGTTCTTCTCGGAGCGCTCGATGTTAAGGGGCGTGGCATTGGCGGAGACGGTGACAGTGTGCGGCCAATTGGTGTTCATCTGGCGATCGTCCTGGTGGAAGCATTTCAGCTGCAGCTCCAAATCGGTGCTAAGCCAGGAGAGAGAGATAAGTTTCTGGCGAGGATTAGCTCGTGGCGTAGACTTACCGGCACATCAGCGTGTTGTAGACATTCTGCTTCAGATGGAACACGTGATTGCTCACCGAGAGATTGTGGAGCAGGCGGAACGGTGGCAAGATGATGCCATCGCGCACCGGGAATGTCAGTCTCATCTCTTCGCCTGCACAGAGATTGGGGGATTAGCGAACGCTTGAATGGACTACGACTAGGCTTCGACTTACTGCTATCCATTGGCGGCTTGATGTCCGGATTGGGGCTGACATAGGGCACGCTGCAGGCAGGCGTCAGCGGCGGCGTCGGATTGCCAGGAACTGGACTGTGCTGATAGTTTTGCTGGAAACTGTAAGCAGAGAGGATTTCCCGAATGAGCCCCTGCATCGGTCAGGTGTGGATGTGCCTTGGACTTACCCTTGATTCTGATAGGGATTGCCGGTGCTGGCGACGGCGCCCGGTCCAGCCGGGCACATGCCGCCTTGGCCAGCGCCCACGCCCATGGCGCCGCCATTGCCTCCGGGATAGAACTGTGATTGTTGCGCGTAGCCAACGCCCGCGCCGCCCGGCTGCGGCACAAAGCGCTGCTGGCCCATGCAGCCGGGACCGGGTCCCATGCCGGCGCCGCCCATGGGCATCATCGGGCCACCGCCGGGACCCATGACTGGTCCGTTGCCTGCTGAGATGCGCCCGTAGGCGCCTGCGCCAGCGCCGCCGCCTGCCGGACCGCCACGTCCATAGCCATTGCCGGCGCCCGCCTGCATGGGCAATGGCACGCCGGGCACACCTGAGCCGCTGCCGGCGCCCGGATGCATCTGCTGTCCGCCGTACATCTGCGGCGGTTGCTGCTGCTGCTGCTGCTGCTGGGCAGGATTGGGATACATGCCGCCCACGCCGACGCCGACGCCAACGCCAGCGCTGGCCCGCTTCTGTGCCATGTGCATCTGCGGATGGGGATAGGGCGCCATGCGGCGCTGCTGCTGCTGCGGCGGCTGCTGCTGCTGCGGATACCCGCCGTTGGCCATGCCCTGCATCTTGGCCATGGGATTCATGCCGCCCATCTGCTGCTGCATGCCGACCATGCCGCTGCCCCCCGGACCCATCGACATGCTCTGCATGTGGCTCATTGGCGTCATCTGCAAGAGATTACGATTTTCGATTAGTTCTCTCCGAGGTGTGTGCGAGGCTAATTGTGGCTGCTAATTGGCCAAGCCAGCTGCTTGGCTGTAATTAGTTAAGCCAAAGCGAACCACCCCCACCCACTCTCCCTCCCCCTCTCTCTCTCTCTCTCTTTCCTTTGCTATGCAGCTCCCTACCGCAACGTTTGCCCAGTTGGCTGCACTTTGGCCGCCAACAATTAAATTTGTTATTGAAAGCGTATTGAAAGACGCGCGTTGCCAACTGCGCCGCAGACCCACCGAGCGACGGGAGCCGAGCTCAGCCGAACCGCATTGAATCAAGGCGAGAAAGTGTGAGAGGGAGAGAGAGAGAGAGAGGGAGAGGAAGAGAGGGGGATTACCTGCCGTTCACCAAGTCGTCACAGCTTTCGTAATGCTAACAGACCCAGCGCAGCCCCAACCCCTACCCCTAGCCCTCTTCTATCGTCTCATGCCATATTCTAGACTGACCTTGTCGATATATTTATATATTTATATATATGTGGAGTGTTTTATAACACTATTACAACTGCTGAGAGAATGCATAGGAAAACGCATTAAGAGCTGATCACATAATCGAGTTGTATATATGACATATATACATATATATGATCAATCTGAGTCTGGCTCTATATAGACTATAATATTCGATCATTAATAGCAGCTATAAAACCATTTTTGGCCTTATTTAGTTCATTTATAGCTAAATACTAATATAAACTATCAGCGTAAGCCTTTTTCTAGCTAAACTCTCATACAATATTTAGCCAAGAAATCAGCCTCAGCTTTAAGCCTTTTTCCAGCTGAATCCTCATTGAATAGCTAGCCGAAACTCTCAGCAATCCTTCGGCTTCTTCTCTAGCTAAGCCCCCATACAACATATAGACGAAAACTCTCTCAAACTATTAGCTATTTTAAAGCCAACTCTCTTTGAAGCTTAAAGCCTTTTTCCTACTAAATTCTCGCACAAAGTCTAGCCAAATCCTTTTACCCTTCTACCTGGTAAGCCCCCACACTACTAGCCGAAAACTCTATGTAAACTATTAGCTTTTTTATAGCCAATTCCCCATCCTTTTCCTTTTCGCACTCTGAAATTGTCATTCAGAAATTCATCAGAAATTCAATTTAGATTTCGATTCGCTGTTCTGTTTTTGCGTCTGTTTTGTGCGCCGTTCGCACGTAAATGGGGGAGGCGGGGGCAGAAAGCAAAAAAAAAAGCTCTGTTTATGGCCACAAATGAATTTGAAATGCCAACAGCTGGCCATAAGCCGGACTGCAGCAGCTACTGTTGCTGCTGCAGCCAGTGCTCACGATGTTGTTGATGTTGATGATGATGTCATCGTCGTCGTCGTCGGACTCACCTGATGATGCCTTTGTGCGGCCGCATTGCCGTAGCCCATGCCGGCCATGCCCATGCCGCCTTGGCCGCCATTGTAGCTGCCCTGGCCGCCGCCATTCATGTATTGGCCATTGCCGTTGCCAATCATGCCGCCATTGCCAACCGGATGCATGCCACCACCCATCTGCAGGAGAGACAGAGAGAGAGCGGAGAGAGGGAAGCGTGTGTTTAGTAGAGATCCTTGACAGAGCTTTAGCGCTCCAGCTCTTGCGAGGCTCACCTGACTGTATCCACTCATGGCATCCATGTTGGACATGTGCTGTTGCTGTTGTTGCTGCTGTTGCTGCTGCTGGCTGGCCGCTGCCACCATATTAGGATAGGCAGCGCCGACGCCCGCTTGGACCTGCCCGCTCTGGCTGCTGGAGCTGCTCAGGCCGTTCAGTGAGCTGGCCGAGCCGCTGCCGCTGCCGCTGCCGCCGAGAGATGTGAACTCCGAGTTCGGACCGAAGGTGTTGTTCAGGCTGCGCAGGCTGTCGCCACCGACGAGCTCATTGCCCAGCATAAAGTTGTTGCCGCCCACACTGCGCTGTTGCTGCTGGTGCTGTTGGTGGTGCTGTTGGTGTTGCTGCTGTTGTTGGTGTTGCTGCTGGTAAGCCAAAAAACTTTCGCGTTGTTGCTGCTGGTATTGCTGCTGCTGCTGTTGTGTGTAGTACTGTTGCTGCTGCTGCTGGTGTTGCTGGTGTTGTTGGTGTTGTTGGTGTTGCTGCTGTGCATCCACAATGTTGTTGGTGCTGCCACCTGGCGGTGAGATTTGGCCCCCTGTGGCTGGCGCCCTTGAGGAGCCCGCCTGCTGGTTCATTTCATCATTTTTTCTGCAATAATCATAGCAAAGGTAATATCCATCAGTAAAAGGAATCACATCCACCGGCAGGTAACACAGTTGCCACTTGGGCGCGACCGCTGCCACCTTCTGCCACCACATGGTCAGCAACAGGAGCTCGTGACTTGAGTGGGGCGCGAAAGGGAATTTGCTTGCAGCGAATCTCGAGAGAATTGACAAATTTTGAGAGCAAAAGCCAAACGAAAAGTGACAGGTGGGCCACAGGTAGCCCGCAGGTGATAAGACTATATATATATACATATAGTCAGCCAATTGATAGAGTAATCTTATAATAAAAACTAGCGCATAATCATCTGAAACTGTGATTGCTCACTGTGAACTATGTTTACTTATACATTTTTCTATATTTTATTTATAAATTCCAAGTACCCCTCCGATTGTCGCGTTATTCTGTATAAGTTTATAAATACGCCTGAAGATTATTTATCGGCCGCAGTGAGTCAAGTTATTATTCTGCATTGTTAATAATGGGTGGAAGCGTGCCTCGAGATGCGCTACGCTTGCAATTGCATCGATGAGGTCAGCTTTATGCTCGATCATGATAATCGTCATCGTTATCGTCGTCGTCGTCGTCATCACATGCATTTCATCATTGTCTAACACTGTCTGTCATTCATTCGCCTCACAGCTGTTCGCTTTGCACTTGCTGCTTCTTCTCTTTCTTCTACTTTGTCGTCTCTTTGACATTTAAAGCCTAAAATGTCAAATGGGCTCAGGGCCTGAGTGACGTCTGCCTGTGCCGCTCCCCCTCTCACTGCTCCCCCTCCCCCCTTTACACATTTGAAATTGTTTTCACATTCGCGTTTCGATGGAGCGACGTTTAAGGTAAAAATAATTAAGCATATTTGCCCGACAACAACAACAACAACAACAGCAGCAGCAGCTTGGAGCAGCATATGAAGCGACGAGAACACAAACACAAAACGCAATGCGAATTGGAAAAGTACAAAATACAAAATAAATAAATAAAGTGAAAACAATACAGAAATATATAAAGTAACACGCTCACAATAATTGCGCATCTACAAAAAGCAGCGCCGCACAACAAAAGCAAATACAAAAAAAATACAGTAAAAAGAACACACACACACACACACGCACATTCACACATACGCGCGCCTTAGCAAATGTAAATAAATAGCACACTAAGCGATTGGCTGATAATCGCATGACGAGCGCTTTGCCGGTAGCAGCTAGATGCGAGAGAGCGAGCGGGCGAGAGAGAGAGAGAGGCAGAGCTAGATGTAGGTGAGCGGCGTGGTGGGGGCATTTGGCTATTCAAGTGGATCTGTGATTGTGGCTGTGACGATAAATTAGCATTGAGTTCAACTAATCGCCGTGCGAGCTCAGTGAGCGGGCAGCGAAGTAGGAGGGTGGAGAGTGAGCACAAACAAAACCACAGCAATGAGCCAAGCCGAAGCCAAGTGCTCCCAAGACGCAGAGCGAATGCGGGTCAGCAGGTCAAGCAAAAGTCGTTGCAGCCGGACGGGATTTTTGGTGTGGCATGCTTCAAGGCTGACAAAAAGCAGCAAATTACAGTTGAATAATTGACAGACTAAGTAGAAGCAGAGGCAGAAGCAGAGAAATAGAAGTCGAAGGAGTAAATGAACAAGTTGGTTCATCAGCCGTGAACCGGTTCTTTTGAGTTGAATATTATTTATGGAAATCATTTGACATAGTTCGCTTTCTAAACCACTTCATATTCTGACTGCCTTGACAGATAAGAGCCGAGCGGAGTGAGATAAGATGACAACATGTTTTCCAAATGCTACCAGAGAAATTCCAATGAAAAGCTTTCTTTGTGATTTATGTTGTTTGGCTTAGTTGGATGGCTGCATTTATTTAGCCTAGATTAATGTGAATGAAACGCTTGCACTTGCTTGGCAAACGCATTAGAATATTCCATTTAAATTTCGTGCTAGTCGCTTCTTTATCACTCTATCTATGTATGTACGTATCTAGTTACAGTTATAACTTCCTGTTAATGTGCGCGCGCTGGCTGCTGCTGGCATATAAACAACATAACCTTCAGCAGATAGTGAGCGCGAGCGAGACGGCTAGCGATCACAAATGCAAGAGCAACAGCAATGTGAAGAGAGCGGCGCGGCGAAGGGAGCGCATAGTTGGGCTTGCATTGGCTTGCCATATAAGCGTCTTTTCGTCATTGCCTCATTATGTGAATTACAATTTGCATTACATGAGAGAGTGAGCAAACGAGAGAGCGAGTGTGAGAGCGCAATAATTATATATGAGTATGAGTGTACGTGTGTGAGTGTAGCTGATGACGCCGTTGGCACTTGCTGTTGTTGTTGCGCTTTGTTTCAGTTCAGTTTTCGTAGTTGCTGTTGTTGTGCACGTTGATTAGATATAAATTTCTTTATTGATTAGATAAAACGGAACGCGACAAACACAAACCAACAAAATACAGATAATAAAATAGACAAAGAAGCGAGCAGATGGAAATCTGTGCATGAGGTGATCCCACTAGCGGGCTCTCACTCCCTCTCCCTCTCTCTCTCTCGCTCTTTCTTAGCTAATTGCGAATTGCGCGCATTTCGATTTGCGGCGGTCATAAAAATGTGTTTTTTTTCGACTGATTTCCGTGTTGATGTTGTTTGTTGACTGCCAAAGTGGGCGGGGCGAGGCGGAACGCTAGGTGTCTGCCATATAAAGCGCTCAAACTTTGCGTGTTTTCCGAGACGCAAAAACAAAAGCTTGACTTTTTTTTCAGTTGAATTTTTCGGAATTTTGAGTGAATTTTCAATATTAAATGCGAATTTTGATTGTGGTTGGGGGCTTGTCTGAGCAGAGGGTTGATTATGTCAGCAGTCAAATGAAATATGTGTTTTTTATATGTTTTTTTGGGGGGCTTAGATGAATTAGTGGACTGAGCAAGAGAGAGAGAGAGAGAGAGAGAGAGAGAGAGAGAGAGAGATAAAGCAGGGAGCTAAGGCAATATTGCACAATATATAGTCAGATATTGTGTCTGGCTCGAGTTCATGATTGCCAAATGTTTGTTATGCGAAAAAAGTATGTATGTGTGAGTGTATGTGTGTGTGTGTAGAAAAATAAGTGCAAAAGTTTTTTGTTATATATTTTTGTTGTTGTTGTTGTATTTATCGTATTGTTGTGATTCGGGGACTGTTGTCGTGTGCTTTTTATAGACGACATTTGCTGGCGCGTGTAAAGCAAAACAAAAGGAAAGAGACAGGGATAGAGAGAGAGAGAGAGAGGCGTAAAAAATTGTCAGACACGTGCGTGAAACAAACGAACAGAGGCAACACACACACACACCCACACACACACATACATACATGTGACTGCCTCTGCTATCGATAGAGTGGAGCCGGGGCTTGTTCGAGCATGTACTACGCGACGTATGAGCAATATACGATAAATTTTGAATGAAAGATGACGAACAAGGGTATATATAGCTGGCATGCGGAATGCCAGCAGAACGGCAGCAGACACAGAGAGAGCAAAACATCGTAAGGCAATTAAAAAAAGCCAACCCAGACCCAGAGCTATGCGTCCTGTATTTGGTGTAAAAACCAATCATATGCGAAATGCTGAACGACAGACAGCAGAGTGAAGGAGTGCAGGCAGCGTGTGGGAGGAGGAGGAAGCAAGGGGTGAACAGAGCTACCCTTGCTGCATGCGATACCCCCTTGAAATGCGTTTGACAGTTGTTTCCAAGGGTGTTTAATGCTGAGCTGCCCGTAAAGCCCGTACTGAACACCGCATCGCAATCCCGAAAACCCAGACCCATGTCTCTCTCTCTCTCTATCTCTTTCTCTTGCTCTCCCTCCTCGATTTTTTCGCCTTTATCCAATTGCATTTTGCTGAAATTTGCTTTTTTCTTCATTTCTGTTCGGGAGTTTTTTACGTTAACAATTTTTGCATGTCACTGCGGTGGGGCATTGTTGTGGATTTGCTTGCCAGGTTGCCTTGGCTTCTGCATAGTTTTCCTTGCTGGCCGCTTTTCTATTTCCCCTCAGCGCTGCATTTGCCTGAGGCGCCTGCAGCTATGCAACACTTTTTTTGCTTAGTTTTTGGGGCCACACACAGCAGGACGTCATAAAGCCGGCAGGCGCCTCGAGTTACAGCAATCGCCAGGCGCTCCTCGTTCACTCGCTCACTCGCTTTTATGGTTTCGCTTTGAGTGAATTACTTGGCGCCCGAGCGCCTGCTGCGTTTCGTATAAAGTTTCTCGTCTTATGATTTATTTGCCAATGAATTCGACTCGAGAGCCCGAACACTCGCACTCACACACACACGCTCTCATCGTTTCATCATAAATTGCAATAAAAATAAAAATAAATCAGCATAATAGACTCCACGCAGCAACCACCGCAGAGCAACCCTCAGCACACAAATGCCATGTGGCTTTTATTTCGATCCACTCGGAGGAGGGGCAGGCTTGAAAGGAAAAACTTCCGAACAGAAAGAAATTGAAAAAAGGCGCACAATTTTTGATTAAAAATCCAATGCAAATAATGCAACAGCCGAGCAACAACCCAGCCGCAACAAAAACAAGCTAAAAGCTGCAAAACATATTCATATATTGCCCTCTCATCTCTCCCTCGTCCACCCTCCCTCCCTCTGTCGCCCCTTCACATGTTATGCAAAAATATTGGCTCTAAATTTCGTTGCGTCATTTTCCCTGTCGATTTTAAATTCATTTTTATAAATGTTTTGCCGGCTTGTCTGCCTGTTGCCTTTTGTTCGAGCTGCAGCCGGGCTGTGTAACACATGTGGTATGAGCAATATCTGAATGGCTGGCCAGCTACAGAAGCAGCAGCAGCAGCAGCAGCAGTTGTTGTTGCTGTTGCTAGTGTAACTGTAGACAACAACGACAGCAGCAACATTAGCTTCAACAATGCCTGTGTGCAAACAACAAATCATGTTGCACGCTGCGTATACGCAATGCGAGCTTTGCTCTATGACAGGCAATTGAATGTGAATAGGGAACGAGAGAGAGAGAAAGACACAGAGAGTGTGCTAATTAGCATGTTTAAGCGTTCAGCTGTGATATATTTATATATATATAAATATATATATGTGGATAGCGCACAGTGGCACAAAACAACGTTTTGATAAGGCTTTAATATATATACAAAATTATATATAATGTAAATATATATTTATATATTGTTAAAACTGTCAATAACTACAAAAACCATATATAAATTATGTTTATAAAAATATATATTTAAACTAGTTGACCCGGCAAACGTTGTTTTGCCTTTTTCAAATATCTAATATCTAAGTTACTATAAGTGTATGGGGATGAAGTTATAGTCGAAAACGTTATAAACAACTGAAGTACGATTTATTTATTGTTAAAAATGACAGTTAATAAAAATACAGATTATTCGCTAAGCGCAATAGAGTGCACAATATTTTTTGTTAGGCCATCTTTAGCCAATATGAACAAACTTGATGGTTTCCCGACGCGAGAACATGCCACATATAGTTGTCCGTGGGAAAAGCATGGTGTTTCCAAATCTAAACCACATACAGACAACGTTTGGCCTTGCGACTTATTGATTGTCATCGCGAATGCCAATCTAATTGGGAATTGAATGCGTTTGAATTCAATTGGCACATCTGTAGGAATCATGGGGATTCGTGGCAACAATATATTTTCACCTTGAAACTTGCCTTTTAAAATGGTGGCCTCAATCACGTTCTTCATTAATTTTTTAATGTTGATACAATATATCATCAGTCATTGAATCTTTGTGATTATCCCACAAAATTTGTGCTCGGGCCGGGAAACATGTAGTCAGTACAATAGCAAATAGTAATCGAATTTGTATTCCTGTGCAGTTTAATGCTGCTTCAGCAAGCATACTGTCCCAATGATTGTCGTCTTCTAGCAAGCCTAGTGCAAGACATGCATCTTTATACGTTGGATACTGTTGTCCGTTTACTTCACGTATAGCTTGAAATGACAATGGTCCGGTGACATTAACCAACAACAGTCGTAGATAAAAGCATTCGGTCTGCCTTGGATGGACTGTATATACACGACCCAAATTATTTGACTTAAATAAGCCGGGGCACGCCTCAACTGGTGTGCCTTGCTTGCGGGGCATCCATTTTTTCGATTGAGCCCATGTAAAATATTGAGGTATTTCTGAATACTTCAGTGTTTGTGCTCATTTAACAGAGCGTCCAGCTCGCTGACAATGCGCGTTGCAAATGGTGAATTGAGGTGATTATAGTTGCAACGTGTATTCACGCGATTGGCGAGTGCCCGTTCGGAGTCCTCGCCACCCATAAAGTAAATTTGTAAAAATTTATAAGGTTCGTTTGGCATTTGTAGTAATGAGCCGACTTTGTGGTAAATTTGGCCTTTGATTTTGAATGTGGAATTAAATTGTTGACCATTTGCAGCAGTATTTTTAACTATTTCCGTTGCTCCGAACGATGTCATTTGAAAACATGAATTGAATTGCCGAATTGAACGCAAGAACAGCGAAGAATTTGGATCAGTACCAATAAGGAGGCCGTGCAATGGTTCCGGCGGTGTTTCAATTTCTGGAAGTTTCACTTTTCCTGATGAGCAACACATCCCAATTGGCTCATTTTTAAATTTAAGGGCTTGACAGTGCGGGCATTCCTTGTCCAATGTACCAATTACCACTTTGGAATGAGCGTAATATTCAACATCAGGCTCATACTGAAATGCTAGTCGAAGAAATGAATGTGATGTAAATGTTCGAAGTACTTGTTGATGTTGGTCAATCCCTCTACGTCTGTTGGCTACGAATCTGCGCGCTTCTCTTCGTTCCAATTGTCTTTGTTGGTTTCGCTCATCTCGTACCTCTTGTAATTGTGATGCACGTAACTGCGCCATTCTTACACGGACATCTGCATTACTTTGTTGCCTTTCTGCATCTGATCTTATTGCTCTTCTATCTTGCATGCCTCTAGATCTGTTTGTTTGACGACTCATTTATCTTTTTTCCCTTAACATTTGTTTTTTGGCAGGTAGTTCGTGGCATTGTTGTAATAAATCAAGTTGGAAAACTGATTGGTGTATAACATGTATTATTTTCTTGATCAATAATTAGCGCAATTATTTATTATTTGGGTATAAAAAATAGATGTTGGCCGATTCTCAGTCCTACACGATCTGCATAAAAAATTTCGTGAGAATCGGTCGAGCCGTTTCGGAGTAGTTTGGTAACAAACACCACACTCGAGAATTTTATATATATAGATTTAAATAGATTTATGCAAAAAACTATAACATACTTCTGGGCGCTAAGTTGATTATTTATATTATTTAAATATATTTAACATTAAAAAATATGATTTTTAAAATATATCAAAATTAATTCAAGCTATTTTTTAATTTCAATTTTTTTAAAATTATATTTTAGTTATTTTCAACATTTATATATTTTATTTTTATTTTACTGTACATTTTTCTTTGGCTTTTCCCTTTCAATTTGCTTTGGGCTTAAAACTTTCAGCTGTCGCTTTCACTCGCTGCTTTGGCTAACTGTCATTGTCTGTTCAGACTTTATAGCCGCTATTTACTGTACTTTTAGCCATTACATATATATACATATAAATAAATCTAGCTGAAAACTGCGTCGCTTTACTCACTCGCAAACGCATAAATAAAATAAAACAAAATTGCATTTAGCAAAAGTTTGTAAATTGCATTTTGCTGTTGTTGTCATTAGTTGTTGTTGTTTTTGTTGTTGTTGTTGTCCTTGTGATGTAATGCCAAATGGCTGGCGCGTCTGCTCGTGTTGCGATAAAAAAGCGCCGTGTAACACGCGCTAATCAACAACAGCCAACAGCGAACCGTCAAGAGTCGCCCTGGCCGTGCAGCAGAGCTCCATTTGCCCGAGTTCTGCACTGAACTGGCCCGAGTCGCACCTGCCCTCACCTGCTTTCAGCCAACTATCAATCGGCGACAGTTTTGCGCACCTTACTTTGTTTTTCATACTTTTTTTTTGTTTTTATAATTTTCTAGTTTCTAGTTATACGCGCTGCCTATCTTATCTGTCAGTTTTTTTTTTCGCTGAAACAAAATTTATGCCAGCTAACAGTTGTTGTTGTTGTTGTTGTTGTGGTTGCAGGGCAAAGGTATGCGTGTGTGTGTGTGTACAGCCTTGTGGCTTACGACAAATTCTAAATGAATTGGATAATACGTCAAACGTCATCAGCTGAGTTTTGTGTTTTGTATTTTGTACTTTTGTTGTTTATCTAATCGTCAATTAAATGCAATCGACAGACGAAGAAGCAGCAGCAGAAGCAACAACAGACGCAAAAAAGCATAAACAATTAGAGGCACATAAACATTAAAAATAAATCGAAGGCTGAAGCCTGTCAGCGACAAGCCAAATGGCAGCAACAACAACGAGAAAGAAGCTGCAATAATTTTTGCTCAAGTATTTTGCGCACAACAACAAACAGCAACAAAAATACATAAACAATATACATAAATCACATTTTAAAATAAAACAAAGCAGAAATTGCAACAGCGCAAAATAAAAACGACGAAAAACTCAACGCATAAATCGACGTTGACGTCGACGTTGACGTCGACGTCGACGTCGTACTTGAAAACCAGTTTCAAGCAACACGAACAAAATGTCTACTGAAGTACAGCTAAAAGGCAACAACAACAACGGCAACAATCATCAGATACTGCAACACAACAAACAAAACAAGCCCAAAAGACAAAAATTGTTATAAAAAAAAAAAACAGCAACAAAATGAAGAAACAAAGCGAAACAAGTCAAAAATTTGTGCCATAGATTCCGAAAAAACCACAAAAAATAGCTTGCTCGCATATAACCACAGAAAATATTAAAAGATAGTCCAAAGCGAAGCAGCTAGAAAATTGTGTGGCATGAGGAAATCAACGCTGATAAGCGTGTTAACCGAACAGAGGAGAGGGCTGCGCGCAGAGATAGACAAACAGACAGTTGGAAGAAGCGCAGAGATAGAGGCAACAACAGGCGTGAGAAGCGCCGAGAGAGGCGGGCCATGGGCTAGTGACAAGCGTGAGAAGCGCATAGAGGGCGGCTGCATAGCCATCAGCCAGAAGCAAAGAAAGGTCTCATCTGACTAGACTAAGCTGCTTGGAGCATGTGAGAAGCGCCAAGAGAGGCGCAAGTATGCGGAAGAATGAGTTTATCAGATTGTAATATATCTTCTATAAACTATAATGGCTCAATTCATCAACTTTGCCCTTCTTTAGACTCTCTTGAGGATCGCGTTCGAGAACCTGCTCAGATTTGACAATTCTTCGGCCCATTTCATTCATTTCGCTGGCCGTAAATCACGGTTCGACTTCATTCCGATTTCGTAATGTAATCGCCAAATGGCCATAAATGCTTTCGAGTTCCATTCACAAAAAGCCGTTCACAGTCGAAGAGCCGCGCAGCGATCGTCGGCAATTGGTAACCGCGAATGGGCAATGGGAAGACGGCGATAAGCGCAGCGCAGCGATAAGGCAGCAATTTTCTGCATACCTGAGCAGAAATAGAATAAAAACAAAATGAACTATGTCAAGCCGACAAGTCGAACTGCGCAAGTGGGGGAAAATGGGTTTCCACGCGGTCGGGCAGGGCTAAGGGTTTGAATCCAATGAAAATTTCCATTGTTTGGAGCAGGTAAAAGTGCCAGAGCATGAGTGATCGCATAGTAGATACCCTGTAAACTGGGCTAGCTTCTGGAAGAGGCTAGTTTCAGTTGTAGATAGAAAAGTTCTCGCATCTAAACAGATAACCAAAACAGCTCGACATGCATCAAACCCCCCTTGGCATCTCTGTACAGGGTATGCCAAGCACAGTTTGCTCTATAATTTGTTGTTGTCGTCGTTCGCTGCTGATAAGAATTGGTTACCTTTGATTTGTGCTGCGCTGAACTGGAGAAGTTAGAGAACTGGAACCGTGTGCTATCTATGGCTGACATGTTGAAAATATTTCGGTTTCTCGCTGTTTTTCCACTTAAAGCATATACATACATATACATATACATATACATATATATGTATATAGATTTCTGTTCTTTTCTGTTTTCGACTAGAACGAATGCGAATGTGTTTGCTGTGCTGCCTGATATCAATGTTGGCTGCCTTTTAATTGGGTCGTTAAATGTGGCTTGTGTTTTTTAGTTTTTATCATGTGACTTCTTCAAGGTGTTCTGGGGACAGCCGTAGGAGGCGATAACGCGGCGAATCAACTGATCAAAGGCACATCTCAATTGGAACGGAATTGGAATCCAGAGTCAAAAGTCAGCTTCTTAACCCATTAAAGCGCAATCAAAAAATGTCGCAATTAGATATGCGACAAGCGTTGACCTTCACAGCGGTTCAGCGGTTCAGCGGCTCAGGCAGGGGTTGCTTTGCTTAACACGTGTAACTATTGTCATGGACTCGAGTGCGCCCCTGTTCGCCGTACGAGGGTTGTTCCTGCTACGCTTCAGCCCCCGTTTCACTGATGGGTTTATTAATAATGGCACGCACTTATTAAAGCCACTTTTCTAAGTGCACGCGGACTCGATAAAGCAATAAACGCACCAAATGTTTGTTTCTCCAGGGTTAATGAGAGACACAGAGAGTCTGAGAGAGAGAGAGAGAGAGAGAGAGAGAGAGGGAGAGTGAGAGTCTCTGAGAGAGCGCTCTCTGCTGATCTTTCGGTTGGCATTCAGCCAATATCCCTTGGGGGTTGTTTGTTATTATTTTATTATATTATACATATATATATTTATATATATATATATGTATTCTCTTTGCGATTTGCAAATGGTTTTCCGCGTTTCGGTTTTGTTTTTCTGCTCCTCGCTCAATTGTATCGCATTTTTATTTCCCGTGTGAAAATTGCCAAAGGCTCGCACAGGAAGTCAGAAGGTAAAAACGGCTACTTTGTGCGTCCTTTTGGGCTCATCTGGTGGTTGCTTTATGGGCTTTATGTATATGTATATATCGTTGATGGGTTGTGATTTGGTTGCCTTGGTGGTTGATTGATGTGTCGCATAGTTTGCTGTATTTACTTTTTGTCTTCCTATACTTCTTTTTTTCTTTTTTTGTTATCGCTCGCGGGTGCTATCAGGCAGGGGGGTGTGTGCCGCATTAACAGGGTGTTAATTGTTGTAAGCGATTTTTACAAGATTTTCCAAGCCTCAAAGTGAGATAATTTTACAGTTTCGGCTATTTGACTTGATTCGATGCAATCGAGATAGTTTTCCGGCAATTGGCTTAACACTTTCGAATAATCTCCAATTTTTCAATGAAAATTCTCAGCTAAGAATTTTCCACTGAATTCTCTGGAATTCCTCGAAGTAATTTATTATGCCCTTAATTTACAGTTAAACGAAATTATATATATCAAAATCTGAAGTCTATAAATTTAGTTCTAAGAAAATCTTTAGAATATTTTTGAAGCCACTTCAAGAACTATCTAAATTTTTCTTTCTTTTTCCAGTAAATTCAAATCAAGCAGATTTATTTCATATATAAAAGAATCTTTAATTATTATTTTAAATTAATTAAAATTTTAATAATATATATATTTGAATCAATTCTTTAATTCTCTCGATTATTCCACTGGCTTCCAGTGAAATTTATGCAATAATTAAATTTTTCTCTCATTTTCCAGCTAAACAAAATCAAAACTGCCAAAAATTTCAATTTTGATTAATTGTTTAGTTTTTCTGGTATTTTTTCTGTGGGAGTTCCAAGAAATTTCCACTGCATTCCAGGGAATGCGTCAAGTGATTTATTTGTGTGCTACTTTTCAGCCATTTTCAAGCCAAGTTGGCCATTTTTTGCTAGCTACTCCAACTGTTTTTCATTTTGGTTTTCCTCCATTGGCTACCTGTGCGTGCAAATGGGTTAAGGTTCTGTCTTACCTGTGCCGGCATTTGCCTGCACTTCCCAGAGATCGTCAGACCCTTGCGATGATGAATTACAAGCGTGTGAGAGTGTGTGTGTGTGTGAGTATGAAATATGCGTGGCATGTGAGAAGAAAATAGAAGAAGACGAAGACGAACAGCAGAAGAAAAAACGGCACACAGAGAAAGGCGTAGGTAGGCAATTGGATATGGAAGTGGGTAAGAGAAGCAGAGAAACAGAAATAGAAACAAAGACAGACCCAAAGCGAGATGAGAGACGAGACGAGGCGAGAGGAGAGACGAGTTTGTAATGCTTCGACGAGTGACCTTTTTTCTGTTTTGTTCACGGGCTCTCCCCCCGCCACGTTACAAAAGATACAATAAACTGAATTTGGGCAAAAACATTGTCGAGCCGCTGCCGCTGCCGCTGCAAGGGCTGCGCTGCGCTGAGCAGAGGCGGGCAGCAGGCAAGCGGATCGTTGCGGCTTGGGAAAATTTTCTATCTTGGCAACTTTGTCTTTGCCTTCGTTCTACGAAAATAGTTCAATGGAAAAGTCTAAGAAAAAAAAAATGCTCAACACAACAGCAACAACAAAGCAACAGCAGTAGGTCGCAACAAATTGTGCACTCAATGGCAAATGTTTGCGCGAAAGAGATAGCATGCACGCTGCCTGCCTTTGCCTGCTGGAGGCGCTCTTTGGCGTACGTGCAAGCTGAGTTGAGCGTGCGTGTGTGTGTGTGTGTGTTTGAGTCAATTATGGGTCAGCTGTGCGTAAGTTTGAGAGCAAAGAGTAGGAAAGCGAAAGAGAGAGAGAGAGAGAGAAAGAGAGTGCAGGAGAGGGGTGTAAGCAAAAGCCCGCATAATGCCTGCTGTCACACAGCTGATGTAAAGCTGCTCTCTCTCTCCCTCTCTATGTTTACCGTTTGGTTTTGTTTTGCTTTTGGCAATTTATATACAGTGGGGGGAAAACTTAAATATATGGACAATTTCGAGTATTTAATTTATTTTTGTTTTTTTTTGTTCGCTTAAAGCTAATTAGAACTACAACAACTAAAGCAAAAAGTCACACAAAATTTACATAAAATATCTAAAAACAAAAGCACATTCCTTTCAAAGCACAACAATTAAATATATACTTTATTTTTTGATCGAAAAAAAAGAAATGTTTGTTGTGTAGATTTCTGAATATTTTTTTATTTTTTATTTCTTGAGCAATTATTTTTATGCACTACGTGAATTTATTTTTAAAGTTATTTATTTTTAGCCATAAATACAATTAAAACTTGAAGTGAAGTATTTTTTTAAGTTATTTTTGTCTTTGCTCAGTTTTTTGTTCTTTTATTTTTGTTGTTTTAAATGGAATTTATTTTTAGATATTTTACCTAAGTTTTGCTTTACTGTGCGAATTGTTGTTGTTGTTGTTGTGATTGCTGCTGCACTTGTTGTTGTTGTGGCGAAGAGAGAGAGAGGCTAGGCAGCAGCGCAGCCAGCGTTCGCTGTTGTTGTTCAGCGGCTTATCAGCGCCTAACGGTTAACGATTGAACTGTTTACTGTTTGTTGTTGCGCTTCTTATGCTCACTTTTGCTTTTGTTTTTTGTTTTTTGTTCTTCGCTGCACTTTTCACTTGATTTTCGATGCGTTCTTTCGTATGCAGTGGCTTAGCCTGAGGGGGGTTTTGATGAGTGAAACTTACTTTTTGGAATTGCGCTTCGTTGTTTGTTTGGAATACATGGGAATTTTGTCAACAATCAATTGCATGGCATCAAACAAATAACGTGGACATCTAAGCACACGCGACACGGTGTGTTTTCTTGTGTTTGTTTGTTTGCTGTTGCTGTTGTTGTTTTCAATTGTTACTTTTGTTTTTTGCTCAAAGGTTCAGCGACATTTTGGCAAAAGTTTTATTTTTAACCTTTTTTTGGTGCACTTTTTCTTTCACTTTTGATTGTAAAAATCTGGTTTTTTGTTTTTAACTTTTGTTTGTTGTTGTTGTTACGCTTTCACATTTCGTGCGTCTGTTTGTTGTTGTTTCTTGAACTCTTTTATTTTGTTTTGGTTGCTAGCAAAATTTTGTTGTTTGTTTGTTTGTTGTTGCACTTGTTGCTTAATTTGTTTGTTGTTGTTTGTTGCACTTGTTGCAAATAATTTGTGCTAGTTGTTTGTTTGTTTGTTTAATAATACTGTTGTTGTTGTAGTAATCCAAGTTGTTGTTGGTTGTTTGTTGTTGTTGTTTGTTGGCTGACTTGCAACAGGAACTTTTATTTTTATTTATTTTGTTTTTGTTTTTGTTTTTTTTTTTTTGAGCACTTAATCCAAAAAATGTGCTTATGTTTGTTTGTTGTTCAATTTGTGTTTGTTCTGAATGTTGTTTATGTCACTTTTCTTTGACTTTAATTTTCTCCTTTTTAGTATTTTCAATAATAATATTTAATACACTTTTAAATACTCCACAGTTGTTTGGTTGTTGAAAATAACGTAATTCTTGTGTTTATTTTGCTTTGAAGCGATCTTTCGACGTATTTTTCTCTTTGAAACTTTTTGCCGCGTTTGATGCTTGCGCGTGTTTCAACCGAGCGACGACAACATTCGACGGCAGCCAGAAAGGAACTGAAGCTGGGCTAGCAACGCTGACCGTGGCACGACTCGAAACTGACTGAACGGGAAACTGGTGACTGCGATGGCCGCTGCTGCTGCTGCTGTTCGCTGCTTGCTGCTCGCTGCTGCTGCTGCTGTTCGTTGTTCGCTGTCGCTGCTGCTATGACGGCGCTACCTTCGCACCCACATACACACACACACACACTCAGCCACAGAGCCGAGAGAGCGAACATGTTTGCGAGCATTTGCGCGTGGTACAGTTGACGGCTCTCTCTCTCGGGTTGTGCCCATCTCTCTCGCTCGCTCGCTCGCGCGCGCTTGATTTATTTCAGGTCGCTGTGTTTGGTATTCATTTGACTGTTAAGGGGCGACGACGCGCGAGCACTTAAGTAAAATAATAATTATACGTATGTCAATTTGTTTGACTTCTTTGCGTGCGTTTATTGCTACGTTTAGCGTAAAAGCGCAAAGCGTAGTAGAATCTACTACTTTTTTGTGTGCTTTGACATTTATTGGGTTTGTTTTGAAAGCCTCTGCGTCTGTGTGTGTGTGTGAGCACGCTACTATATACATATGTATGTATGTATGTGTGGGCAGCGTTAAGTAGATTTTTCAGCACATTTGTCTTAATTGTTGTGATTTGTGGTTGATATTTGAATGATTTACGGCTGCCAGGGGCGCAATTTTGGCGAGTCTCGATAGGCGGCTTACATATGCAAATTGAGTGTGTTCGCTGTGCATTATTGAAATGCAAATTAATTGTTTCTTAAACGCTGACATTATACTTAGCAATTATTTAATTACATAAATAAATATAGATGCATATATTTATGAGTGTGTGTGTGTGTGTAAATAAACCATCTGCTTAAACACACTCACACATACAGAGACACACACACACTCATCGCCCAATCGTTTCGTCGAGTGGCCGCAAAATTGAAATACTTTAATTACCCGAATAAAAAAACATTTAACAATTTAATCTGAGCATATCAATTGCGGCACACAACACTTCACACGCACACACATAGGTATGTGCATACTCACGCTCTCTCTCTCTCTCTCTCGCAAGTTACTCTCATTTCACGCGCTCACGCTCACGTCGCGCTCTCAGCAACGTCGAATCATGCCCAAAATCCACTCCCAATTTATCACTCAATTAGCACAGAAAAATGTAGTAGTGTATTTACTACACTTCTCGCACACACACACTCGTACAGAGAGCAACAGCAGCTGCACAGCGTGAGAAATTCACTGCGAATTAAATGCATACCCAAGCAGCCGAGCTTCGGCTACTGCTCGGCTTCGGCTTCGGCTCAGCTCTTGCCTTCGGCTTCTCGGCGTAGCCGTATCGGGTGTTCATCTCAATGAAATTGTAGCATATTTGTTGCCATATCGAGATTAAATTTTCAAAACACAAACGAGCGCAGCGCCGCTGTTGGAGGTGGCAAACAGACAGAGAAAGAGAGCGCCCGACAGCGAGAGAGAAAGAGAGTGAACAAGTGTGTGTGCCAGAAGGAGATGCAAACAAAGAGAGAGAGAGAGAGAGAGAGCGCGCGCTCGAACGCTGTATATTTGTAAGCTTTTGTGTGCTGTGCTGTGCCGTGCTGGCTGGCTGGGTGGGTGGTTGGGCTGGCTTGTTGGGTCGTTCGCTTGGTTGGCCGTGCGATTTATTGATGACGTCGACGACGGCGTCGCTGCCGCTGCCGCTGCCGCTGGCAGTGTTAATGTGTTTGTTGCTTTGGCATAAAATTATGTTTTATTTTATTTAACATGGTGTCTTTTTTTTTTGTCTCGTTGCTCTCAGCGTCGATTTTTGGCAGTCCTTGTCATAATTCAATGCGAGAAGGAAACGCAGCCCGTCCTGGCGCATGAAGTCTTCGTGAGAGCCAACTGAGACGACAGCAACAATAAACGTCGACAGTTGTGCGATGATGGCAGCTTCATTGGGTTATGTGTACGTGCGTGTGTGTCTGTGTGTGTGTGTGCGTGTGCCTATGTGTGTGTGTGTGTAAAAGGAAGTGTATTGCGTTGTAGGCCGTCGTCGTCGTCGGCTTTATGCACGTGTGCGGGCGAGGGAGGTTCGAGTATCTGTATCCGTATCTGTGTTGTTGCTGCTGCTGCTGGTTGTTGGCCTGTTCGGTCGCCCCTCTGTCATTGTGTATGTGTCATGGGCTGCTTATGCGTTGTGCGCTGTGTTGTTCCTGTTGTGCCTTCCTGTCACTCTGACTGCGAGCTGAGCCGAGCCGATTCGCATACAGGGTGCATGGGCCGGTCAAAAAACAAAACAAAACAAAACAAGCAGAGCAGAGAGAGGGAGAGAGAGAGAGAGACTACACAGGGTGAGAGTGTGACGGGCGTAACGGTTGACATTGCTTAAGCTATTACACATACAGGGTGTCTGCATGCAATCACAATTGGATATGTGATTACAAAAATATAGTATAATTAAAAATTAATTTTCAATACACAAAAAATAAATATATATTTTTATAAAAGTTATTATAATAAATAATTATAATATTTATTTATATTATATATATTTATTGAATATATATTAAAAATAGTTTAATACATTATTTATTTATTGAAAAAAAAAGTTTATCATAAATAAAGTACTCTTAAATCGCCACTGTTAACTTTACATTACATGTTGAGGCCAGCTGCTGTATCACCCTGTATATAAAACGCGGCTGTAAAAACAATTTAATGCATAAAACGACAAAAATCTGGTTTTCACAAAACCAAACCCAGAGCCAGCAGCAAGCGACGAAAGCGCTAAAGCAGGAGGAATGGGTGGGAGAAGGAGAAGGAAGAGAGTAGGAGGTGTAGGAGAGGAAGAAGTTGCTGCTGCTGCTGCTGGAAGAACACTCACAGGCCAAGCAATGACAGCAGCAGCAGCAGCAGCAGCAACTGTTGAGATTACACTAAAAGTAACTGCCAGCAGCAGCAGCAGCAGCAGCACTGAGAGAGCGCAGCACTAAAATCAATTATGTAGCAAGAGCGGCAACAACAACAGCAGCAGCAACTACTACAATTGCAGTTGGTAGTAGCAGCGTGAAAATAGTAGTGAACGAGCAAAAAAATGGCAAAGTAAAATGAAAAAGCAGACAACGTTAGCGCTGACGCCGACGCCGGCAGAGCTAACAGAGCAGCAGGCGCAGGCAGGGTGGTGGGTGGCAATGCCAGTCAGAGAGTCAGACAGTCAGTCGACCAGCCAGCCTGACGCTCTCCACGTCGCGTCGGTCAGTCACAAATATGTTGCGCATTTTTGCCTCGGCTAAGTGAGAGAAGAGAGAGAAAGAGAGCGAACGAGTGCTGCTGGTGCTGCTGCTGTGTAACTGTTGTTTTTATTGCTGAGCTGTGGGGTGGTGGACTGGATAGTAAAATGCGTAAGCAGCGTGAAGAGAGATGCCAGCGGCAACGGCAGCAGTAAACGATGAACTTTGCTTGACGATGCGACGCTGCGACGTAGGTTTGAGGCAAACACCTTTCCACGTGCAAGTCGAGAGCAGCTCTGCCAACGTTAGCGTCGCTGCCGCCTCGCAGATGTTTGGAAAAATAATCAGCGAGCGACGTTGGAGAAAAGAGCGTGCAAAAAATTATGCTGAGTGCTTTGGCTGCCTGCCCATATACAAAGTGAAAGAAGCAGCACACTGTGTGTGTATGTGTGTGTGTGTGAGAGAGAGAGAGAGAGTATGTGTGCAGCATAACACGAAAAAAAAGGCAGCGACAGAAGAAAATCAACGAACAGCAGCAGCGGGCGACGCTCGGTGGTTCGATGTTCGATGTGCGCTCAGTTTCAGTTACAGGGGCAGCGCTGTCGACGTCGGCAGATACTTTGAGATTTTTTTCTTTTGTGCGCTTTATTTTGTACGTTTTTGTGTTGTTGCGTTCATACATTTTATCAGTCGAGGCGAACGTCGGCGTTGATGTCGACGTCGCTGCCTGACGATTTTCTTGACGTTGTTGTTGCTGTTGTTTGTATTTGTATTTGTATTTGTATTTGTATTTGGGTGCCGTTTGGCGTTTAGCCGTTGTTCTTGTTGCGCTGTTCGCTTGTATCTGTGTATCTGTATCTCACACACGCACACGTATCTTTGTATCTTTTAGCGCTGTTTTGAGTTAAGCAATTGATGGATATGGTTTATTTATAACGCTTGGCGACTATCGAATGAACACTTGGCCTGTGCGCGAGACTCTGGCTATGAGTATCTGTAAGATACACAACGCTCTGCCCCCCTCGGTCGCCCCCTCCTTCTGTCAGCCCCGCTGGCTGGCCTGTTCGATAAACGTAAGCGTAATAATATTTTATTGAAATTTGTTTTCTTTGCCGCTGAAGAAATGCTCAACAACAGCAGCAACAACAACAACAACAATAATTTTTGTACACTTTTTCTTTTATTTTTTTTGGGTTGTGGAGGAGGCGGGGCAGGTGGAGCGACGACTGCCTTCATTTCTTGCTTTTGCTTATGTTTTTTTTTCGTTTTTCTTTTTTTTTTCTCTTTGCATTTGTCGTCGTCGTCGTTCGTCGTTTTTGCGCTATAAGTATCTGTTGGATAAATATGAGGTTAAAGCGTTGCCTTCTGTCGTTGTTGTTGTTGTTGTTGTTGTACATACCTACAGATATAGATACGTTTGTACATATGCAAGTATGTGGCTGCCTTATGTACCTGTGCGCATTGTAGCCACAGTCTGTAGTCTGTCTCTGTATCTGTATCTGCAGCTGTAGCTGTAGATGTATCTGTATCTGTGTGTGTGTCTGTTGAGGCGAAGTGCAGCGCATTTTGATTGTTGGCTGCCTTTTGATGAAAACATAAATATCACAACACACACAACACACAACAAAACAACAAAAGAAGCCAAAAACCGAAGCAACTGCAGCTGAAGAAGCGAGTCTCAAGGAATGCAACTCTCCCTCTCTCTCCTGTCTCTATCCCTCTCGCTCTTACAAACATTTGGGCATGAATGAATTGTGGAAGATTTCCTCTGCCGCTGTGGCTGGGTAAACTGATATGGTAAATGAATCGCAGCTTGGAAAATGGAAAATGGAAAACGCAGCAATGCAGCTCTGAGCTCTATTGATAAGCACAATTAATTATGGAGCGGCTGTGGCTGAACTGCTGCTTAAAAGCCTCTTAAATACAATTGTTTAACTCGCTTTAAGTGCGAGGCTTTTGCCTTGGCAACGCAGTGTGGGCGGGCGCAGCTGTGGGGCTGTGGTGCGCGCTTTAGCACACATCAACTTCAATTGGCTCAGATACAAATGTATCTTAAGATACAGCCAGCAGCTGTGCTAATTGTGATTAAGTTTGCAGTTGGCAGCAAGGTCGGAAACTATAGAAAAACAAATAGTATTTAATAATATTTAGAAATAAATCTAAACTATAAATTTTTAATAATATATTACGAAAATTGAAATAAACCAAAAATTATATTCATAAATATTTATATAAAATTAAACATATTTAAAAATATTAAAATATATTTTTAAATTGATTGTTTAAATTATCTAAAATTAAAAAAAATTATATAATAAATTATACTAATAAATATTTAAATGTATATTTAAGTACAGTAAAAATATACATATATTTTTTTTAATATTCCAAAACAAATATAATATAATAAATAAAAAAGTATTTAAGCAATATGTAAAAAATAAAAAAAAAATAAAAAAAAAATAAAAAGTATTTAAGCAATATGTAAATAAAATAAAAATATGTCTAAAATATAAAAAATTCAAATATCTTAAAATTTAAATATTTATTTAATTTATTTTTGAATTTTTAGGCAGAAATTAATAGAAAAATAATAAAATCATAATATACATAAATATTATAAAAATCAAAAGTATATTTTCAAGTTTTATAAAATAAAAATAAAAATAAAATAAATATTTTTGTTTATATTACAAAACAGTTTCTATTGGAAAATAAAGATCTTTCACTATCAAACATCATCCCAGCAGACTTTTGTCGCCCTTCAAACAGTCTCAAATCCATTCTTTTGCCTAGCCAGATCTATAAATATCCCTGCCTTAGCTATATATAGTTCAATTCATAAAACTGGAGTAGATAATAAATAAACATGGGCATAAAAGTCAAGCGACAATTTGTGAGTCTTTGACTCATTTGCCTGCCCTCCAAGTCGGGCTGCGATCATCCCCCTCGGCACCCGCTACTTGCCGCCCGCTCTCTGCCGTCTCTCTCTCCCATGCTTTGCATACAACTTAATAATTATTCATGCAGTTGCTTCAATGCGTTTACAACAAAAAGTGGATGCCACATGCCCACACAACGGAGCAGCAGAAAAAAGAGCAACAACAACAACAACAACAATATGTTGTACATACATAAATGAAATCGAAACGAACAACAACAAAGAAGCGACAATGCTTTATATAGTTGAATGACTGAATCGAGCTGA
The DNA here is from genome assembly GCA_035047545.1 of Drosophila paranaensis. Classification (NCBI taxonomy): domain Eukaryota; kingdom Metazoa; phylum Arthropoda; class Insecta; order Diptera; family Drosophilidae; genus Drosophila; species Drosophila paranaensis. The sequence goes on from JAWNPL010000145.1 coordinate 11,473,105, forward strand.
AACAAACCCGTCAACCACACAACAACAAAAATTACCTTAAAAACACCAAACAAGCTGAACGAAAAATAAAAAAAAATATATAATAAAAACAACAGTCGAAGAAGAAGAAGAAGAAGAAGAAGCAGAAGCAGAGGAAAAAATATGTACAAAAGCTGAAAATAAAAATACATTAAACGAAATAAGATGAATACCAAACAAATAAAAAATTTATGCGCTGCCTGATGGTCGAAGCTATGGAGCAAGCAAGAGCGAGCGAGCGAGAGAGAGGGAGAGAGAGAGAGAGGGAGCGAGAGAGAGAGAGAGGGCGTGCGTGTGTGTGTGTGGGGAGCAGAGCGAGAAATTATGCCACAATCAAGTACAACACAACAACAACAAAAACAACAAACAGAGCGAGATCCACAAGTACGCGCAGATGCCACAGCCAGATGATGATCATGATCATGCTGTTGATCATTATGATCATTATCGGTCAATGATAATGGCGTTTTTAGTTGGCGTTTGCATGTTGAGCCCGGCACTCGGCCAATGGACTTGCATTGAGTGTAGCTCTCAATGTAGCTGTAGATGTATCTGTATCTGTAGCTGTATCTGTATCTGTGTAACCAAGCAGCAGCAGCAGCAGCGTAACCAGAAGATACTCGAATGCCAGCAGTTGCAGTCCGATTGCTTGCCTGCCTTTGCCTCTGCCTCGGTCTCTGCCTGTGCCTTTGCCTTTGCCTTCGCCTCTGCCTTTGCCTGCTGCATTCCATAGATACACAAAAATAAAAATGCGGCTATGATAAATAATAATACACACACACAAACACACACATGCATGCACGTAGACAGTCAGCACACTCCACGTAAATGTTGAGATACATTTGTATCTCAGAGTGCATCAAGCGGCGTAAGAAAAAAACTGATTTTGCCGCAGACAGAAATAGGACAATGCAGCCAAGTAGGCAAAGCATGGAAATGATCTTCCAGAACAAAGAACATAAGCAGTCTTGTATGCCACACACACACTCACACACACACACACACACACACGCACACATGCACAGCTATAGATAGAGCCACATCTAGAGCCAATTTACCAAAGCGAAATTCCATTTGCGATCTGTCGAGCGACGTTTTTCCTCTTCTTGCCAACATGCTTGAAAATTCTATTTTCCACTCTCTTCAGTTTGTGAATTGCGAAAGGAAGTAAGAGAGAATTAGTGAATGATGCAGTATTAGCTCGAGAAACATTAGAGATCCATATTGAAGTCGAGTTGATATGCATTGGAAGCATTGAACATGCGTAAAGCGGGTATATTGGATTTTATTCAGCATGCAACAAAGAGGCAGAGGAAAGCGTGGCAGATGCTCTAAAGGGAATTTATTTCTGATCAAAAGCAAAAATTGAGACTGGTCTGAATACCCTGCATAAGCATAAGCTGGGTATATTAGCTTTAGTTTAACATATATGAAAGAGTCTGAAAAGGGCGTGGCATAAACTAGAAAATGGTATTTATTACTGATCCAAATTACTACAATAGAGATTGAATGAGAAAAGGAGCAGATCCACATTGAAGTCTAGACTTAATACCCTGCTAAGCGTAAGCAGGGCATATTAGCTTTTGTTCAACATGTAAGAAAGAGGCAGAAGAAGGCCTGAGTGAGTTACTGGCAGTCATCAGAGCTAGCAGAGCTGCTTAGACATTTCTCTTCTAGTTTTTACCCAAGCAACTACTACTTCCTTCTTCCTTCCTTGCCTCACATAGGCAACTTTAAACTTTGTCTTCTTGTCATCTCTAAAGAATAACAAAAACACAATTGATTTTGATTGATTGCATTTTCACTTTCGGTTCAAGTTCATCTCGGTTCGCCTCGAGAGCCACTTGAACTTCGTGTGGTTCATTAACTTGGCGCTTATTGACTTTTTGTTAATCACATTCAGCACATTATATTTTGCTGACTTTAAAATAACTATAATAATGACTAAGTGCGCCACGCCCCTAGCGCCGCTCGCGCACCCCTGCCAAGCCAAGTAAACAAAGTGAGGAACATCAAAGCAAAGTGAAGCGTAGTCAAGCACTTGGCTGACTGACTGACTGGCTTCATTCACAGCGCTACTCGTCGTCATCCTGCGTCATCCTGCGTCATCCTTGCGACTCATTCTGCGTTCCATTTAAAGTGCCCATTCATAGTCGTTAGCAATTGGCAATAGACAACACCTCGACTCAGTCCCTCCCTCTCGCTATCTCTCTCCCTCTCTCTTCCTCTCTCTCTCTCACGCTCTCTTCACTTTAGCGCCTAATTGCACAACAAAAGCTTCAATTAAACACTTCAAAGAGCTTATTACAAACCAATAAACCGCAGCCCAAAAGTGCGTGCACAAACACAACGCCCCGAGCAGCCGAGCTACCAGATACCCACAGATACCCGACGCCAGATACAAGATACTAGAAACAACAACAACAACAACAACGACAATGACAGCGCTTTGGCAGTCAGCGATGCGAGCTAAATAATTTGCTGCCAATTTCAATGGAAACGCCGCACAATGTCAAGGATTTCCATTGAAAACCGGAGCAACTCGAGGCGAGGTCCTTTGAGCTCTCAACTCTCCTCAATTCTCTCATTTCTCAGCGCTCAACGCTCGAGTCGCAGAGTCACCATATCACTTTACATACGATAATTGTGCGTTGATAATGCGCTGATAATGAGCTTGTTCGCACTGCGGTTCGGCTCTGCTGACATGCTCGTTCGGTGAGTGAGCAAAGGGGTATATTGGCTTTGTTTGCCGAACGCTTCAGCTGCGTGCTTGCCTGTGGACTAACAATGTGCTGACAACGAGCTTGCCTTGTTTGCAGCTCGAACTGTTTGACTTCCTATGCTCGCTCAGGTATCGCAGTGGGGTATATTGGTTGCGTTCTACTATCTCTTCGGGTTTCTGTCTGCTGGTTAAAATGGTATCATTTGCTGATATCCTGTTGTACATTTTCATGCTGTGAAACGGGCATATTGGCTTGGACTGACTAGCTCTAGATCTAGCTCCTATCAAGTATTCTGCAGTTGGTTACACTCCACTCCAGCAGCTCTTTCTGCTGTGGTTTCTCAGCTGGCTTGAGTCTTGTTTCCCTGGTGGTTGATCGAACATTTAGCGGGCATTTAGTGGCTCTAATGTGCATCCTGTTGCGCTGCTACTGCTCCTGCTGCTCGTCGTCTACAGGGTGTCTGGCTACCTGAACTTCCGGCTGAAGAAGATCTTGTGTGCATCTGCTTAGGTAGCTGCTGCAACCCCTTCTTCAGGCAGTTCAAAGTTCAGCTCTTTGAACAATAATCACAATAATAATAATCATAATGGGCGAGCGGAGAGACAAATGCGAGTGCATATGACTCACAAAACGTGTCGCACAAGGGTTAAATCGTAGCTTTTTTCTCGGGCACCCACACCCGCGTGAGCTAACCCCAGGACAATGCCAATGCTATAGTCTCTCCATAGGGTAGGTAGGTAGCCGGAGCAGTAGCTGGAGCTGCCTTTTTTGGGGTATATAATGCCTCGCTTTGAACTTTTCTGCGTCATCGTTTGTGATTAAATATGCCTGCCAAACGATGACTATATATGTACATATATGTATATACATATTATTTGAGTTCTTACTTTTCATCAGCTTCGCTGGTTGTTGTTGTTGTTTTGAAATCCTTTTTATTTGGCCGGGGCTGTTTCTCTCTGCGTAAACGTAAAATGCGAACCTTTTTCTTTCTTCACTTTTTTTTGTTCTTTCGGATTTTTGCTCACTTTCCGCAGACAACTGCCAAAGGGGGCGGCGGGGCAGCGGGACAGCAGCGCAAAGCCCAAAACACACGCCAAATGTAACCTCAAAGGGTTAAACACGCAAAACGCAAAAGCCGAAACAAAAATACAGAATAACAACAACAGCAACAGCAAATTGAATTGAAAACAAAATACAAAAAAAAAGGAAAACAAAACGTAGGCAAAAATATGAAAAGCAATAACTGAAACGCACGAACGGGCTGAAAGCATATGCAGTCCAGGTCCCAGCTATAACGACTATCGAACGTGCGCTACAATCCAAAGGAGTGAGAATTGTATATTCCGTGTGTGCTGCAAGCCTAATCCTGGCCCGAGGGTTCCATAACCCAGAGAGCACTTGCGGATGTCAGCTTCAATTTGATACTCCTTAAGCAGATTATAAAGTGAAGTGAAGCAGATCAAACAGAAGCTAATTCTACGCACTCCATAAGTCTGTTGTTTATGTCATTCAATTATGCGTAGGCTTCGCTTGTTTACAATGGCCATATGAATGACAATTCTGAGTGCTCGCAGCTTCCTATTATGTAAATATTGATATTTTACAGGGTATTTGAATGTGTAGAGTGTACTGGGTTGGTGATGACGGGACTAATACCGAGAAAGGCGACATATCTATATCTATACTACTCTAAGACTTTGCTACTCTACATATATTTTAAATTTACAGGGTATTAAGTAAGTAATGACAGCATGTAGTTGTTTACAGGGTATTTAGTACTCTATATTCTAATCCAGTCTGTTCTCCACCTACAGTTCCTCAATCAAAACATGCCTTGCCTGCCGATCGCACTTTAAACCCTATATACTCTACCAACTATGACAATTTACAGGGTATCTGCTGGCTTTTCTCTCAACTATAGATATCACCCAAAACCCTACTTACTCTACCAACTCTGTTAATTTACAGGGTATCTGCTGGCTATTCCCTCAAGTACACATAATACTTAAAACCCTATATACTCTATCAACTGTGTCAATTTACAGGGTATCTTCTGGCTATTATGAAGGCATCGTAAGGAAGTCATTTCACTTAGGTAGTTTCTAAACAAACCCTATGCTAGGAGTCCCACTTCAATTGCAAACTAGTTTGACGCGGCGCAGTTTAGAGGATCGTTGCGTATCTACGTATCTGCGTATCTGCGCCAGCGATCAGTGCTGGTAAAGAGCCTTTTATTTTCGGGACTGACAGGCAGCGTGACCGCAGTGTTGGTAATGTTTATCAGCGAAGGTTTTCCATTATGTTCACCGCAGACATTTTTTGCTGTTGGTGCGTTGAGTGCTTCGAATTTGTTTGCTAATAGAATCTGAAAAGAACATTTGCGACGCTTTTGTTGCACACAAATATGCAGAGGCTTTTGTTGTTTCTAGGGGGTTTCTATTTTGCTGTTTCGGCTGGGTCTGATGTATATTTATCGACAATTTGCCAAAGGGGGTAGGCAGGGCAGGGCAGGGTAGGCAGGGCAGGGCTAGAGCTGGGGCGGGCTGTGGGTCTGTGTGGGCAAGATTATCGCACGCTGGGGTTAAAAACTTCCAATTTAAATTCAGTTTCCGTGCAAATGGTCAAAAGTCTCGACGACAAAAGCAAAAATACATTACAAATCGAAAAATATAAAAAAATATATACAAAAAAAAAGAATTGTGAAGAGAAAAGGAAAATAAAACCCACCACTTAAGGCGGGTACAAAAAGGCGCTGCAAAACTGCGAACCGGATATCAAAAGCGTAGACGAGCAAGGATATAGCATGAGTGTGTGCGAGTGTGTGTGTGTGTGTGTGACTGTGTGTGTGTGAAGGATGCATGACCATGCAGGCAAAGTCACTTCATTATCGAGATTATCGGCGCAAGTTCAACCCCAGCAAATAGCCCAACAAGCTAAACAACAAGCTACCTCTCTCTCTCTCTCTATTACTCTGCCTCTCTCCCTCTCCCTCTCTGCCTCTACTCCTCTTGCTGTGCACACGTTCGCGCGTCAGCACAAATGTCAAACCTCACAGTTCCTGTGTTCTACCCATGTCCTGTGCTGCTCGTCACGGCTGCTGTGCGCCTGTCTGCCCATATCCTTCAAGACCAAGCTCTTGCTCTCTCTCTCTCTCTCTCTCTCTCTCGCTGGCTCTCTCCGTGTGTATGTGTGTGTGTGTGCTTGGCCCTCAGGACATGCTAATAAAATTTGCCTAAAATCTCTAGACCTAAAAGTGTTGACGAATGCTTTTGGCCTGCGGCGCGCGCTTTTGCAGCGATTTGCGTTCAAACAAAATTAAGCGTAACGAAAGTCAAAGTATCGGCAAATAGAACAGATTTGCGAGGCACAGGAAATTGTCGAAGCAAACGCAATTAGCTAGGGGGCGTATGCTAAATGGGCGTGGCGCAGCTCAGCTGTGTGTGTGATGATGTCACACTGATTGAAATGGAAGCCAGGTCAGGCTATCAGCTATCGCATTACATTAAAATACAGAGAGTGATAGGGAGGGGTGGAAGAAGGGAGGGAGAGAGGTACGTAAGGGCACGCGCGACTCTAAAAGATATTGTATCTGTGAGTTGAAAATACTTGAAAGCAACAAAAAGCGCATAAAAGTTAATTAAATGCAATGCAAAGCAAACACAAATAACACCGAAAACATGGAAATGGTAGCGGCAAAGAGAACGACACGATATTTCACAGCAACAACACACACTGAGACACACACGCACACACACACACACACACACTGAGACACACACGCACACACTTACTGTGGGCAATCGATTCATTTGAAATTCAATACACAAACACAAGTCGCAGTTGCCGCTGCTGGCACGAAAATCAATATGAAAAGCATAACTGAGGCACAAGAGTGTCAAATAGACAAAACGTCACAGTCTGCCGACTAGAGTGAGCGAGGGGCTGTAGGGAGGCGGGGGTGTTTGAGTGTTAGCCCTCTCTCTCTCTCTCTGTCTATTGTGAATGTAACTGCAATTGCAAGCCGTCAACCACCAGCCACCAAAAATGTTGACACACTCGGTCTGCAGCAGCAGCAGCAGCAGACCACACCAACTACATCCACATAGATACAATTGTGTCGTGAGGGGGGCTCGTTGCAAGTCTATTGCTGGCTGGCAGCCACTGCGGCTGCCATTTTCAATTTATTGTTATTATTAATTTTGCTGCCAAAAAGGGATGCAACAACAGCAACAGCGGCGGCAACGGCCACACACACACACACACACACACCCAGGATAACGGCAACGAGGACTATCGAGCGACGAGTTTATTTGTGTGAAATTCAAATGTAAATACTTGAGGTTCGCTTAAGGGTGTCTTTAGGGCTTTATTTGCCCTCATATTGCGACGCAATTTTCGTTTTCGGTTTTTTTTTGCTGTGGTGGTGCGAAGGTGTTGCAGTTGCACAGAGACCCCGAACCGTACCGAACCGAACCTGCCCCATCTTCAGCCAAGCGTAACCAATCGACCAGCCCCCCTACCCCTCGTGCACTCTGCCTCTCTGCGCCTGTTTGACCAGTGGCATCCATGCAAAATCAATCGACATTATTGCAAGGGAAACAACAACCATTCGCATATGGCTTAAGTCTATTTGAGTTCATGATTGGGTTTGCCCTCGCCGCAATAACTGAGGTGGGTATGTGGGCTCTGGACTCAGTTGGCTGAGCTTAATGGGAATGGACTCGAGGTTGAGGGAGATAACTGTATTGATTGATTGAGATACTGATTGACTATGGAAACTGGCTGTGTGCGTGTGGAACATATCAGCAGATTGATTGCTGGCGTCAGTAACTGATTGCTGAGCGATGCACTGAGACTGATTGATTGACTGAATTACTGATTGAGTGGGTGGCTGGTTCTGAGACTGATTGGCTGACTGATAAGCTCACGTAGTCTTGTGGATTGATTGATCGACAGACTGATTGAAGCTCTAGATCTGATTGGCTGACTGATGAGGTGCACATACAGGGTATTTGCTAGTGTACTACTCGCAAAGACAGCAAAGACAGACTACAAATAAGACTTCAGCTCTCTTAAGGGGTATCTCAGAGTCGATCATTTTATTCTCTTATCCAGATTCGTCGCTCAGCTGTTTATCGATGTTGTTGGCATTTTGCTTGTCGGCGACGACGCCAAAGATTAGTCATTCAAACTTGTATTGTTGCCAGGGCTGAGCCGGGGGCGGGGGCGGGGCCGGACAGCGGGACGCCAGGCGACATTCATTTCAATTGACACGTGCAGTGAAATATGCCGCCCACACCTCGCTGCCGCGCACTTTGCGGCAGCCATCTTAAAGGAGACAACGCAGCAATTTTTCACGCATAAAAATGTTGAGCGTCAAGCTGAGATAATGAGAACGCAACTGGGACGAGTGGCTGGAGCAGGCGTCTGCTCATGAATATGAAAATGCTACGGCTAAGAAAATAGCTAGCTACTGTCTGAGCGACGACGGCGACGTCGACACTCTGCCCCACTCTCCCACACCACCTTGCGACTTCCTCTCTGCTGTCTGAGTCGAAGTTTTGGGCATGAGTAGCCGATGATTGCGAGGCTGCGGAGAGCCTGAGACGAAGTTTTGTAGCTGCCTGGCTTGCGTCAGCGGCAGCCGACCCCACCTCAAGTCACTGTCCCCGCCCTCCTCGAGTCTGAGTCTCTGTTTTGACGGATGCGAAGACTGAGACAAAGTGTTGTAGCTGCCTGACTTGCGTCAGCCACCCCTCCCAACTCCCAACTTCCAGCCCTCTCTCTCTCTCTCTCTCTGTCTCTCTTTCTCACTCTTTGTCTACTTCTATTTTAGCTCCTGCTGTCTTAACATTTACGCATTTGACATTTTTGTCACCCGTAAAGCCAGCGGGCGGTCCTCGCGCCAGAGCGAGATGGCGCACACAATATGGCTGTGTGCGAGTATTAAAAAATTATATGCCAAATCGAAATTGCATGTTTTACATAAACGACAACAACAACAACAACAATTACCATCAGCAGCCATTTGAATTTATGTATTTCTAATGTGTTTGCTGTTTGCTGCTTTTTCTTCGCTCGCTGACCACCCGCTGGGCTTCGCAATCTGTTTGGCGAGTAAACTCCACGCACAACACTCACACACCCAAGCACGCACTTACACACACTCGCTCATCAGTTGGTTAAATTCTAACCCTTAAGTGCACATTTATTGCCATTTATGCGGTTCGTTTCGGGTTCTGCGTCTGGGTTACACGCATCTGATTCCCTTTAGGCCGCGAGCCATTGTTTGACAAACATTATTTATGGACTTTTGACTGGGCTGGCTGGGCTGCGCTTTATGAACTGCCATCGATTCATATAGAAATTGGAATTTGATATGCCAATTATACGGTTCAGCCTTAAGATTAGTAAATATCAATCGAGTAGTTGATCTCTCTCTCTCTCTCTCTCTCTATTTCTCTTTTTCCATATCTCTAAGTAGCTTGTAAGCGGAGAGATTCTATTAGTTCCAACAGCCCTCGTTAAAAAGGGGTTGAAATGTGTTTACAACATGAATTAGTTTTATTATTTATTCATTTAAACTTATGTGAGGTATAAAGGAAAATGTTACCCTTCTAGGTGATTCTCATGGATAAATGTATAAACAAGAGCTTAAGGAATGAAGTATATTTGCAATTTGATTTCATCTAGCCATCATCTACATATATTATCTATTACCTAACTCTCAATCTCGCTCTTTCTTTCTCTATGCCCGCCTTTCTATGCAATTCCCATAGTATTAATTACCATTCATATCTCTCTATCTACTATGCCACTTCTTCTACTCTTTCCACTGTTATATACCGCCTCTGTCTCTGCAATTCTTATTAGTTCTAGAGCCCTATCGAACCACTGAAAGCTCTCATATGCACAGCCCAACAGATTATGTCAAATCGATCAGATTGCTGCACATTTTAATGCAATTAGCTGATTACCGTTCTGCCACTGCCACGCCTCCCACGTCCTCTGCTGTCAACTGTCAAACTGTATTGATCTTTAATTAAATCGATTAATTAACATAATAAACACATAATTTGCACCACGGACAAGTGGGGGACCTCCGACTGTGCGCTGTCTCATAGTTGGGCCTCATAGCGGGTGACGCCATGCATAAGAACTGGCCCTGAGCTGAGCCGCACTCAGCTGGGCTGAGCTGAGCTGAGCTGGGCTGTTGCCGAGTGCACTCGCCTTCATTCACAATGCACTCGCACGCATTCACAATGCACTCACTCAGCTAGTCAGTCACTCGTCATATATTCAAGTTACGTTTAATGCCCGCTCCTCCATTCTCGGCCTGTCCTCAAATGTTTTGTTTATGATTTTCGTTCGGCCACGGGCATATTTTTTACATACCCAGCAAGTATGGCAAAAGGGTATATGGGTTTTCTTAGTATTTTATATCTAGTCGAGAAACTCGCTAGTTTCCTAATACCTTTTGCAAGTCTACTCTATATCGAAAAGTATTAAAAAAGTATGGGTATTTCCCAGTCGAGCACTTCCGGCTAAAGCATTCCTACTTGATTTTTTAATATGCCACCTCCCCCGCAGCCCTTTGACCGGCAGCTGCCCCCTCTACTCCCTCCACACTTGTTGCGAGTTGCAGTTAATTCCAATTGGCGACTTGTTGTCGTTGGCTTTTCTTGACTTGAGGCCGTCGCGTCGTCTTGGAGGTTGTTTTCAGTGCTTCGTTTATTTGCCTTGTGATTTGCATAATTTGTTCTATAATTTATGGTATGCAAGCGTTTTCATTGATTGTTTCTTATGCCAGTCTGATTTGTTGCTCCGGCCTGCCACCAGCTCAACGTCGCTGATTGAAATGACTTAATTAACTAAATTACGCGCCTGGAATTTAATTGAAATCAAAATCCAAACAGCAGCGACAGCAGCTACAGCAGAACAATCCGGAAGTCACTTACAATGTGTATTACGACTCTCTACATTCCCCTCTCTCTCTCTCTCTCCTCCGCTCTCTTTCTCTTATTGATCACGACTCTTTTCATATCCTGTACTCGTAAAGTGTTGCCCCATTCGTATCTCATCGATATTCAGATCATATAGGGCCCACAATGTGGGCGTTAATGCCAGATGGCTTTAATTTATTTGTAAAATATTTTCCATATCAAAGCGGAGGCCAATAAATTTCTGCTCTGCCACATGCAAACTAGTTAAATTAAGTAAAAGAACAAAAAATTAAAAACGAAGCGTGCGCAAGTCAAATGTTCATAAACAAATTGTTTCTTCTCCGCCTTCTTCTTCTTCTACATTTTTGCCTTTTTGTTTTTTGTGGGGGCCACAGACAAATTTTTGAAAGAAAAAAAAAGTATAAAGAAAATTCTCGTTGCGAGATGGAAAAACTGAGTCTTTTCGGCTCTTGGAGCAGCGAAGCCAATTAAATGCGTTAAGTAAACGAAAATTGTAAATAAAATTGGGCCATTATAAAGTCTACATATTGCAACAACAAACATTAATTTATGTGTGTATGAGTGTGTGTATGAGTGTGTGTGTGTGTGGTAAAAATACTTGGATTTAATATAAATTTCACATAATAAGTATATATAGTACGCAATAGAAGTGCGTCTCTATGTGGCCAACAAAGTTTGCCTTCATCGACAGCCATGTTCGCTTCAATAGGTTCACTTGACAATTAGGCAAAGGAATGCTTACAGTGCTGTTCATTTATAAAGACTCATTTAATGTCTATTACCCGTAAAGCTGAACAACACTTCAAATCAGCTATTTGCCTTGGAGTACCTTGCCTAAGTCTCTGTTTCAGCTGCTCCAGCTTCGTTGCCAAACTTAAATTTGGTTCAGTTCCAGTTCCATTTTCAGTTCAGTTCTCATCTACTGATTCCCTACTTGTACCTGTCTTCTACCTTTTCAAACTCAGAATTGATTTCACCACCCAAAACTGCTTCAGTTCGACTTTTAATTGATTTCAATTTTAATTCTGTTTCAGTTCAGGTTCTAGTTCCTTTGTTGTTCAGTTTAACGCAGTTCAGCTATAGACAATACCTTGGCGTAAGCCTAATGTGCTTAGCTTGTAATCAGGAATTAAATGCCCGCGCTGGCTGTAATAGATTAGAGACATTAATGGCGTAAAGTCGAGAGTTTTCGGCGTTTGGCCAGGGGCTCGGTTTTAGTGGGTCTTTGAGGTTGCTTAGCTACCCCAAGAACAGCCCCAAGCGGCGAGCAAATTTGTCTTTGACCGAGGCAGAAGCGAACAGAAAACAAAAACGAAAACGAAAACAAAACAGAACAAAATAAACGAAATCTTTTAATTGTGGCGTTTGTTTCGGGTGGGCAATCCAAAAGATTCTCGGAATAATTTTCCATTTTTGTTGCTATTGCTGTTGTTGTTGTACTTGTTGTAGTTGTTGTTTTGCCTTTTAATTGAGTACACAGAGCGAAAGAAGAAAAAAAAACCTAAATTTAAATTATGTGCTTATACATTGAAAAGCAAGCACAAAGTAGCGGACGAGGGCAGCGGCAGCAAAGTGCGTGCCTTAGCACCTTGCCGCCCGCCCGACCCAGCGCAGCGTTCATTGTACAGCAGCTCCACTGTACGCTGTACGCTGTACAGTCTGTACAGCGCTGTACTGTCTTTCATTTGAATTTTACGCAAAAGCAAAACAATTATGAAATTATTTATTAAATATTGTGAAATCGCTCACTGCACATGGGCCCAAGTCGCTTGGCTCGTGTGTGTGTAAACACATACAGTTATAGATAGAGAGATACAGATACAGATACATGAGTAGAGATACAGATACATTGGCATAGGCCCGTGTACTGTCATTGCGACTGCGACTGCGATTGGGACTGGGACTGGGCCAACCTTGAGCGTCTGTCTCGACACACACACACACTCACACACACTCACACATATACTCTATTCTAATTGCTGCCATCGCCCATTGTCGTCATCGCTTGCGGGTGCGAGATTTAAGTCACTTTTATCGACAACGCGCCGATTTTGGTCGCGTATCGCGATGTCACCGCATACCCTACTCTGCTACACACACACACACACACACGCACAGTCCATTGCCCACCTTCACCCACCTCGCCCTCAATCCGCCATCGAGTGCTTCATCATCTGTGGCGCTGGCTCGCGTATTTCTTCAATAAATTTTCAGTTTATTCGGTTTATTTATTTACTTATATTTGCTATTGCTATGCCCCAACCCCACTTCCCCTACCCCTGCCCCATCGCACTTCCCTTTGCTTTTGCTTTTGTTTTCGCTTTGTTTCTTTCGCTCGCTTCACAATTATTTCTCTCAGTGTCTTCTTGCTTGCCGTCTCTTCGTAATTGAATTTCAACTTGTTTGCATTGTCGATGATAATTCGTCGAGCTATTTTGCGTATTGAGATCAGGGCCCCATCAATTAGTACATTAATTTTATGCGCAACGCTTTATATGAATCTTAAGTTTTTAGATGCTCAGCTGCCCATTGTGGATGTGGATTAGTTGTCCAGCTATATATGTATCTACGTACATATACATATGCATATATTCATAGGAATTTATCAAAGAGCTTCAGCTGAGTGATCGAGTGAGTGATCATGTGTTTGATTGATCGTTGGATGGCGACTGATTGACGGACTGACTGATTGCTTCACTATTAACTAATAAGCGAGTGACTAATTGACAGACTGATTGATTGATTTAACTAATATATGACAGAGATTAAAAGAGTATGAGTGATATGTCTGTCTGACTCAGGCAGACTGCTTGATTGATTGAGTAACTGTCGCATCTTAAATCTTAGCTTTTAAGATTGCCAAAAGGCTTTGATTATGTATCCATATATTGGTTAAGGATTTTTGTACTGATTGAGAGATTGATTGACTAACTGATGAACTCAGTAACAACTTGATTGAATATATACCGATTAACTAACTGATTGATTAACTTAAATGATTGACTGGCTTGCAAGCAGACTATCTGACTATCTATGATACATCACGATCAACAGCCTGATTATCTTACTGGCCGACTAACTCAAGACCTGATTGATTGTTTGATTGACTGGCTTAATGCACTTCTTGCCATTTATTAATATATTTAAAACAAGTAAAATGTAATCAAATTCATTAATACCTGCAAATTTAATAATGACATTCAATTCAAATTTGCAATCCACTGAGCAATGTTCATTGAAAAAAAAATTTTTTTAAGCATTTTAAATATATCATGAAAAATATGATAATATTATAGGGCATTAGCGCCAACTTTGCTGCATAAATCGAATGCTTTATCTGTTTGTAAATTCGTTTGGTGTTTTGCATAAAATATTACATTTACAGCACTTAATTAAATAGACTTGTTTGGCCATTTATGCGGGGATATGTGGGTGAGAGAGTGGAATGAAGGACTAAAGGTTTTTGTAATTTTGATTTGCTTTAATGATGGGTTGGCAAATTGAAGTAGATCCACTTGAAGTGATTTATATGAATCACAGCGGACATTTCTGCTTAGAAAGTGTTTAAAGTGCATTAGAAAGTCACTTTTATATGCTCGCAGTTTTTATACTCAAGTATACATCTTATACCTGCGCTAATTGACAGAGCCTGAGTGGCGACTGAGTGAGTTAATTTATAGACTGAGCTCAATATTTAGAAGAAGTCTCTACTGGAGATGGCGTAACATGTTCAAGCATGAATGTTACGATCATACAGAATTATATGAGAATCTCTATTGAACTGTCGCACTGATAGGCAGGCAAGTTGCATGGTGTGCTAAGGTTGGTTGATTGGAAGCGTTGCTTTTTCTGAACCTTAACGAGTATCGAGTAGTCACTAGCACCCATTTGACATTCCTTTTTTTATCAACAAAAAAAATCACAATTTATCGTATGATAAAAACAATTTAAGTAAAATATATTTCAAATATATTGACCTGTCTCTGTGTCGAAAAAAGGAAAGCAGAAACATAATTTCATATATCGATTTGCATAGAATGTGATAATTCAATCAACATTTGAGATATTGAGGTGAGTATATATGTACATATACACAGGTATGCGAGTGTGTGCGTATCTTTTTTATTTAATTTGTCGCTTGTTCAATTTATTTATTTAGTGTTTTACTTTTTTGCTCGCATATTTTTTGCATATGGCAAATTAATGCAAATGCGATTAAATATTTTCATTTAAAATGCCACTGATTAAAGCCACAATGTGACTATTTGTTATGCGCTTTTTCCTCCCCCCTCTCTCTCTCTCTTCATTTCTGCATTCCATTTGATGGCATTCTTGTACAATGTGTGACAGTTGTTAAAGCTTTAAGGCAAGTCAATGGCCGTCAGACGTGGCGTATGCTTGATATTTGAATATTCAAAATTAAATGGAATTTAAAATCGAAATAGATAACGAAGCCAATGTGAAGCTATCACATTTCCGCAGGGAAGTGCTGTTTGTATTATTATTATTATTATTATGATGCCTTAGAATCAATAATGAATTAAAACATATTAAATCAACAGAAATTAATTATGCACAAGATGTTTTTGTGCCGAGTGCTTGAGCAGCTTTGTGCAATTGCCAATGGCAGACAGTTCAGGCACACACATGCCCATAGCCATTGTTATTTATAACGGAATAACAAGGTAATAACTGCACACTTAAGTATGCAAATAGCCGAAAATCATAAATGCATAGTAAACACCTACACACAGACGGATGTGTGTGTGTGTGTTGACTGCACATGCAAATGTTATCATTTGTGATTAGTTACAGTCTTCGCAATGCTAATGCCACAGGCAGCTGCCACAAGACCAGCAGCCAGACATATTTATATACATATCAAGAGCGTGTGTGTGTGTGTGGCCTAATCCATTTGCTCCTTTTGGCCAGGCTTGTTATCTGGCTGGCCGCAACCAAAAATTAAGTTTTTGCTTAAATAATTTATTGGCTCATTTGTTCGGCACTTGTTTAGCTGCATTTTGCAGCTCGTCTGCCATTGACATGCCAACAATTAATTAATTATTGAGCAAAACCAACTCGAATTAGTTATATTGCAAGTGCCGTCTCCAAGGTGCATGTAAACATTGATTTAAGCTCTCTCAAGCACAAACATATTTGGCTAAAAGGCACGCTTGGCAAGCGTTTCACTTTAATTATTTGCCAATTAAAGCGCTCGACTAGTGAGATGAATCAGAGTTCTGACAGCATTTCTGATGACGATGCTAGTATGGATGGGAATAGTGATTGACAGTGAGTTTAGAGAGCGCATCTCTGGTGGGCTTCTGTTGTAGAGTAGTTCGAGAGGTCAACTTTTGCTGATCACAGATATAGGATATATACAACTTTATATGTATTTAAAATTCTCAAACTTACTTGCTGACTTTGAGTGCCTCCTGCAGCTGCTTGAGACAGCGATCGATCTTGCGCTCGCGCACCTGAGAACCGTATTTGGAGGAGGCGCAGGGTTCCATGGGGAAGCTGAAGTACGGATGCGCATCGAAGGTGAACACGCAGGTACCGTTGGAGGTAGTCAATTTGCTTTGGGCTATTGTTGTGGTTGCTGTTCCTGTTGCTCTTACTAATGCTGCTGTTGTTGCTGTTGGCTCAACTGCGGGTTTATGCATCATAATTTGCACTAGCACTTGAACGCGTTACGCATACGCCTTGTTGTCTGATGTACTGCTAAGGAGCTGGCGATTTGCAGTAGCTCTTAACGCGATGACTTCGCGTTAACAACTGCTGGCTGCAAACTGGGCAACTGGACAACTGAGCAACTGGCCAACTGAGCAACTGGCCACCTTCTTTGTCTAGCCGTGTTGGCCGAGCTTTGTGATTATTTTATATTTTTGTTTTATGTATTTTGCTATCGCTTTGGTGCCAGGTAGCAGTTATTACAGTTGGCCTACAGCTACGTCATCCCGGCCAGCCGCTCAGGCAGACATACTTTCATCCATCGACTTTCAAATGGTGCCACTGCCCTACTCTCGTCTGGCCCCAGCACCACTGCGTATACGTCATGTGGACGATCGTATTGCATTTCCAGGTAATGGACGCCAAATTCTTTGTATTGCAACGCGATTCCTATGCAAATAAGCTTGAGCAGACATTGTTTTTACAGTTCGCCGAGGCTTTTTGCCAGATTTGCCTGGTAGCCGCGCAGCGAATGCACCGTTTGTCGCGCGAGTCGAGCTTGGAGACGACATTACTGATGGCCACAACTGTTTTCAAGGCCATTTAATGTAGACTTTGACTTTAAGTGTGCAAAGCACTCAATTCGATTCGTATTCACTTAATAGCCAGCGACGAATCAGCTTTATATATATATAGAGCGGGAGCTACAGAAGTTATATTGGCTTGCAGATACCTTACGGAGCAAGGAATGACTTTTCGATAATTTGTTATCGATAAGTAGATATATTCTAGATTGAGTATATAAAAAAGCTGGCTCTGACATAAGTATAGATCGTTCAGCTGCTTAGTCTTATATGCTTGGATAGTTATCGATATTCAGTAATCGATTTGTTTATGCATTCCTGATCTGAGCATATAAAATGGCTTTTGATCATTCCGTTGCTTATTCCAGGGTATGCTACTACTTATTTATAGTATGTCTGTTTCTATGGTATTCCATGCTCTCCCCTTCACATTGCTCTCACAGGCACATTCATCCTTTCACATCCTTCTGTTGATTTACTCGCCAGAGGTCATTTAGGTAATGCCGCAAATATTTCCATCTATTTGAGCTGCGAAGCAAAAAGTGACCTCATTTGAAGAAGCTACAGTCAACGTTCCGTTTCGGTTTTCCATATTGAAGTGTCCTTTCGCATTGCGTCGTAGTCGTGCCGCGCGGCAGCTCCCGCCCACCCATCGGCGCCTGCTTTGAGCCCAGCCCTAACTTGCTTCCTGCTACTGTTTCTCGTTGTCCTGCCTTTATTTTGTTTTGTGTGCATGTAGCTTGCTGGAAAATTAATAATAATAAAAAAGGCAGCCAGAAGAAACGAACGAAAACACCTACACTTTAGGAGTGGGTACGTGGGCAAGAGAGGGAGGGGCGATAGGGCTGGGTCAATGGGAGGCTAACAAATACACGCGTGACCCTATTAAATGTGTGCTAATAAAAGCTTGGGTCCCCAAATAAATGGCCATGACGACACTGAATGCTCGAAGGCAACAAAATATTTCGAAGCTAAATTCAAGTTTTAGGCGCGTGGCCGCAGGGGCCAAAGGGGGCGCGCCGTGGCAAATTTCTTCGAAGTGGGCGTTGCAAACCAAGAAAAATTACTTAAAAATTCAACAGAATTTCCCGCACAAGCTGATAATCATAAACATCACGACGATGATGAAGATGAAGATGAGGAAGAGAGAAATCAACGCGCATAAAGAAGACAGAATGAATGAAGCTAGAGGAGAGAGAGAGGGAGGGAGAAAAGGGAACTGGAGCAGAGCAGAGCAGAGCAGCTTCCTCTATTTGCGCTAAAGGTCAACTTTTCCTTATTTTCTTTCATTTGCAACGTGGTCATTTATAAAATCTGCGAGCATTATTAAACAACAAAAGCGAAAGCGAGTGGGCACAGCGTTGACTGTACAATGCGAGAGAGGACCTCTGTATATAGTTGAGTATATATATATATATATATATGTACAGCGGTACATGCACTCAGCTGTGCCCGCGATTTATCAAATTAATGAGTATCATTCTATTTTCATTTCATTTTCCATGCGCCAGCGCGGTACAACAACATGAAAGTAAGAAAATATAGTAAACGGAAAATGACCCAACTGCCAGAGAGAAGGTGTGACAGCCAGAGAGCGGCAGACAGAGAGAAAGAGAGAGAGAGAGAGAGAGACAGAGAGATAGAGAGTGGACATTAGAATTAAGGTAAGTTTCATTTATATTTTCGGGTTTTCCGCTTGGCACTTTGGCAAGTGAAAATGAAAAGGATACGAATCCTCGAGAATTGCGGCAATAAGTGAGCTTCACAGCTAGCCCAAATCTCTTTTTTTGTTGCTTTTGCTTTTGGCGTCTTCAAAGTGAGTGCAAATGTTGTAGAGCCAACACCAGGAGCGAACACATGCAGAGGCGCAAAAACTAATGTGGGCGATTACATAAACAGGACACACGAAAGGACGTACCGACATTTGCCGTGTAAGCAAACACACCCAAAAGGCAAATAGAAACACCCAACAACTGAGCATAAATCCCGACCGTGCCTGCCGTGCCAGCCATGCCAACCATGCCAGGACATGGCCCCAAAAAGGATATGCCCAGCACTTTGCATGCCCACACTGCCCCCAGTCCATGGCAAGGTACAAATAAAGTGACCAACCCAGAAGGTCTACAAGAAAAAGGAAATACATATAATAATAAAATACTTTGGCGAGCAGAAAAAGAAACAGAGCAAAAAAAAATAGAGTAGAGGAGAGAGAGAGAGAGAGAGGAAGTGAGGAGAGTAAGGACTCGAAGACCGAAAAAAGGAAGCCAAAGCGAATTGTTTTATATCCCTCATTTGTCCATTTAATGGCTGAAACGAGCCAACCCCAGAGCCAGGACTGAAGCCGGGACCAGAACCACGACTCGAAGGCAGCCAAAGCAGAGCGAGCGAGCGAGCTGAATCGACAGACAGCCGAACGGATGGCAGAGAAAACGCAACCAAGCAAAGTGAAAAAAGAATATTGAAACACTAATAAAAATAAGGATAAGCAGAGAATGCATTAAGTAAAATATAGAATAAGTGGGCATGGTCGATGGAACGTACGAGATTCGTTTGCTTGACTTGCTGTTGGGTTAAAGATGGACACGGCTAAGGGTTGGGGTAGGTGCTCCACATCTTAGCTACAGATTGGATTGTTTTCCTTTTGGGGTCTGCTGGGGGTTGGCTAAGCACACACACACACACACACACACACACTTAGTTTAATCATAACAATAATTCATGCTTTCCCGTAGATTCCTGCTTAACCAAGTATAGTTGGGCTGTCGATTAAGGCGCTCACCGATTGAACCCGGCCATCAATTGAACAGACTTCGAGCTGAGTGGGCAAAATTTCCCTTTCCAGGAAACACTTTAACCCAGTGTAGGCAGAGCAGCTGCCTTTGAAGTAAAGAGTTAGCAGGGTGCTTGCTTGAGGTATTTAGATCTGAAAGTAAAGAAAAGATAGGAAATCTGATAAGATAAATAATAGTTGAAGGTCTGTTCTTTATGTTTAAATATATATATCTAATATATTCCAATATTTATTCATGCTCATATCAAGTGTGAGCATTTCAACTATGTCAAGCTACAGAACCAACTTCAGGCAGGCAGGTGTAAGGCAGAGGTCAACTGTTGGGTCACTGCAGCTGCTGCCGCTCATGACCTCTGCCACATGTCCACCCACTCACACAGCCATACGAAAGTTTAGCATTTTGAAATGAGTTGGAATAAAAGGCAAAGGGAAATGCAAAAATCATATGCAACATGTTTGAGCTGACGGCAAAATATACAATTGCGCCGTCCGAAAAGTTGCCAGATGCAGTGCTAACCAGAATGTAGTAAAAAAATAATCAAATGTGGCACAAAGAGACAGATCCCGGAGTTCAGCTCATGATGGACCACTGTGCGGCAAGTCGGCTGCGTCGTCTCGTCTCGGCTCGTCTCCTGGCTGGCCATGCAACATTCAATGCATACAAATGGCATTTAAGCTGGCGCTGGCTTACAAAACGGCACAGCAAACGGGCTAAGCGCAGCTGCACACCCACACACAAACACAGACACACACACACACACACACACTTATACACAGTTAGAGCAACGCAATTTATATGCGTGGCAAACGCAAACACAACAGCAACAACCTCACACAGTGAAGCGCTGAAACTTCAGCCGAGTCAAACAGGCGGCTAAAGCTACTAAACTAACTCACACACACAGACGCACACAAAGGCTGGCACACACACACACATACGTATACATATATACATATATCTACAACGCCTGCAGCGTGTCGTGTGTTGTTGCATAGTAGGCACGGCTGTGTATTATAGTTGGAACTGCGTTGCTCGACCGTTTGCTGGTTGGGTGGGTGGGTGGTGGGTCTGGTCGGTTATGGTCATAAAATAAACCAAACAAACAAGCCGGAACCATGTCAGAAGGCAGCGCACAACAGCAGCAGCAGCAGCAGCGCATTTGTATGTATGCGAGAGCCTGGACAAGGACGAACATGAGTGGAGCACATTGGGGCAAAGGCAAAAGAACTATATATGCAAGAGATAAGTAAAAATAAATACAAATAACTGATAAATATAGCATTTTGAACAGTTAAGAAATGGGAGTATCTGTGCGCACAGTGAGGCAAAAAGGTAAAAGGAGTAAACAATATTTTACAGTAGAAGTAACATTTAGGTTTATTACAACAAAGCTATTTACTTTCGCACCACGGTGCAGGCACAATGATATGTATTGTGGTGCAGCGGTTGGGCGCTTAGGTGTGCAAGTGGAAAGTTTTTTCTTTCTGCTGGTGAGAAGGGACACAACGCGAACGGTGCGAGCTGTTTCATAATTTTATACACTTGCGCTGAGCTGCGTTGCGGTTCGGCATGGACACGACCAGCAAACAAACACACACACACACACACACACACGAACATAGAGGGGGCGTGGCATGCGTGCTGGCATGTCTGCGCGTTTATCAATAAAAATGTTGTGAGCCGTTGTTGTTGGCTTTGTGGTTTTTGTTTTTAATATTTTCACCGCTTTAAGTGTTAAAAGGATATCTGCCATTTAATGCCTGTGTGTATGTGTGTGTGTGTCGTCCGTGTGTGTGTGTGTGTATAGTGCTTGTGTGTGTGCACAGCGCTCAGGTTTATCGTCATAAATATCAAGCTGCGCGTGTTTAGTCGTATATTAAGTATACGCAGCGTTATACGAGCCAACTCAAGGGTTTGCCTGCATTTACTTTGCTCGTCTTTTGCATGGCTGCAATGTGATAGAATGGGGTGGAAAACTTGAAGAAAATGCAAATTTAAATATAAAATGTAATGTATATACTCCCAAGATATGTTTAAAATAACAAATTTGTTATGCAATCCAGTATAACAGCCGATTTGAGTAATTTGATATACGAAGTTTAATAGAGACTTTTACTGTAGCTGAACTTGGCTGGTTATAAAAGGGATTTGTGCGCTGATTAAGGCTTTATTGTATTTAACACTTAAGCTGATCTTAACAGCTGAGTATATCTCACAATCCAATGAGCAGTTGAAGTCACAATTTACTCTTATCCCTAGTCTAGCTCCCACAAAGAACCCCAAATTTAAGTCGAAAATAAAAACACATTTCTAAAACTCCAATTGCTTTTGGTTCTTCATCAGCCGGGGTGGCGCAGTGGAGCATCTTTAAGAAGATTCAACTGCAGCTGCTCTTAACAAAGCATTTTGCTTTCGACGTCAGCCGCAGTTGATGGCTACGAAAATTAATTTTCATGCAATCCAACAACAAAGCAAAGGCAAACGGTTAAAGGTAACAACCGAAAAAAAAAAAACGAATCAAAAACGAAAACAAAAACATAAAAAGCGACGCACGTGCCACGCCCAACAGTTTGCGCCCCATTGTCCAGTCAAGCGCGGCAAAGAGGATGCTCGCAGGCAGAGTAGAGAAGCTGCTGCCACAGCAAGGTTTTCAACATTTACTAATTTTCCACTCCACGCCAAGAATAATCGCCCACACGCACCGACACACAGACAGAGGGACAGACACACACACGCATAGAGGACGTGCAGACAAAGCCACGCCAAGAACTTGGACTTGACGCGCTTGGTCCTGGCACTACAAGGGATTAACCTCAAAAAAAATCTCATCAAAGTCAAAACCAAAGCGGGAGACAAGAGGAGGGAGCAAGAGCAGCGAGTCCTGCACGCAGGATGGGGTCAGGCGCAGATCCTTTTTGCTGTCTGTGGGTGTGAGCCCGGCAAATAGCACAAAAATTCAACGACTCGTGAGAGACACCAAACGGTGGCATGGGCAGGGACATGGTGAGAGGCGAGGGTAGGGTGAGGGCTCGGATATGGAGCCATAAAAATAAACCCAAAAAGTGGGCTACGATGAAGTTGTGTGCAAAGAACAATAAAAATGGCAAGCCAGGCTGACAAAGTAGCAGGAGTAGCAGCAGCACGAGCAGGCACAGGCACAGGAGCTGCCACAGGATCGGGAGCTGGGGGCTGGCCAAAAGTTACAGCAATGAAAAAAAGCAGAAAAAGAAAAGGAAAAACGCAAGGAAAAAATAAAAGACGCGCACACACAATGGCATAACAACAGAGAGTTGGGCAAGCACACAATGGTTGAGCGCTGCTTTTTTTTTTTGCTTTGTTTTGGGCCCACTGTAAGGTGGCGGTGGCTGCTGCATATTATTTTGCAGGGGATGCCAGGCGACAGAAAAAATTATACAAATACAAAAGGAAAAATCGTATATATATATAAATACAGAAAGCAAAAAAAAAAAAGCAGGCACAATGACAAAAGAAAATAATACAAGCGAGGGATGTGCCGTGAGTAGCAGGCAGCATCAGAGCTCAGCTCGGGGGTTGCAAGGACTCTACCGATGGCAAGGACAAGGCAGGGGCTGTGCACATATGCAGCATCCACGTCTGTGTGTGTGTGTGAGCTACCCGTCAAAATCGCAGCAGCTTGTCAAGAGCTTGTCCTTTGGCTGCAACTGTAAAATAATATGCCAAATATGCGCAAATTCATTTTAAGCCACACGCCATGCAAATGAGGAGCAGAGCGTTCGAAATAAATATAGGAAAAAAATGAAGAAGAGGGAGCAATGAGCAAGTAAACCACAGGAACTCACAGGAACTCACAAGTTCCAGCCACTTAGCGGCATCTTCTCCCTCTCTCACACGCATTTGCTTCCCTTTCTGTCTCTCTCTCCCTCCCTCTCACACTCAGTTCGAGTGTAATGCGAGCTTTTCCTTGACGGGGGTTGCTGCGGCGGGGCTGCTGCGGCTGCGGCATGTAAGTTGACTATTATTTTGACATGACTACACAATCAAAACCTGAAAATTTCCGACGAATCCCTCTTAACCAACCCGCCCTTGCCCCTCATCCCCAGCGCTTGCCCAGGCCAAGTCCGCGCCCTTAGGGCATAATCTCCTTTACCCCCATCCCACCCACAGCTGAAGCGTTCGCTCTGCTCGCATCTCTGTCAGATGCCGTCAAGTCATCAACGCTAAACGACCTTCGCTGTCAGCGCACAGTGGCGCAAGTGCTGTGGAATATGAAGAAAATTATAATCTAATATATGCGAGGGTAGTTTCGAACATTTCTTAACTTAATTTCCTTTTTTTTCTCTCCTTTCTTTTTTAAGCACGCAAATTTGTCAGCCATACTTTATGTATATTATTATTCTAATAATATATTCTTTGGTAAATTAAATTATACTAATTATAGCTTTCAGTCCACTGTGCCGCCCATTGTTGGCTGCGCTTCTCGGCTACAAGCCAAACATTGTGTTGACGGCTTTTAGGCTTGTGCGTGGGTATGGCTGGCGATATCTGTATATATATCTGTATCTGTGTGTGTGGTGTGGGTGTGGGTGTGGATGTATATGCCATAGGACTGTAATAACAATGACGAGAACGTTGATGCGTTGTCGTTTTCGTTCTGCCATTCGTCGACGCCGACAGTTGACAATATGCGCAGGCAGACAAGCGTCCCTTGAAGCAGCCGCCCACACCAAGCAGCCACCGACACCCACACACACACACCCACGCTCAGAAAATCCCCTGCTCTCCTCCGTGTCTAACAGCCCCTGGCTGCCCACACTTTCTGCTCATATTGCTGGCAATTTTCTATAATCCTTTTTGCTGGCTGCCTTTTTCCAACATTTCCACAAGTTGTTGCTGTTGTTTGAGTTTTCATTGTTGCTGTTGTTGTTGCTTGTGAAAGTTTATGAAAAGTGACTGCGTTAGCAGAAAATATTATGCTGCCAGCGGCAATGGCAGCCACGCCCTCCCTAAATCGCCCTACCATCTGAATCCTCCCATCTCCCTCCTTTCACCCATCGCTTCTTCAGCGAGTCCGACAGCAATAAACTCTTTTTATTTTTGGGGCCAAGTTTTGTTGCTGCTGGGAAAACTTTTGGCTTTTGCTAGCAGCAGCCCAAAGTTGGGAAAATGTTTAAATTCAACAAATACGCAGCAATACACACACACACACACACACACACACACACGCTCGCGCACAGCCACTCTCAGCTATCATGGCCACAGTGCGTATGCGTGATATACTCGAGTAGCGCACCCAAAAAGTTCTAGAGCTTAAATCAAACTTTTGGGTCTAGCCACGCGGATTGGTAGTGCGAGGGTGGCTGGGGTGGCTCGGTGGTTGGTTTGTCTGTTGGTGCTTTTAGATCTGCACTTCAACTTTTGGGTCAACGTCTGTTTGTCTATTTGTTTGTTTGTTGCTCTCGATGTCTGTCGTCGTCATCGTCCACCTCCCTCAGCCAACAGTTCGGTTACTGCTCGCATGTCTGCTCGATTTGTTTGTACATTTTCAACTTTTGGGCTGACCGTCGTCCAACATCCCAATGTCCGTTGTCCTTCTATCTATATCTATGTATATATATACATACATATACATATATATTTATGTATATGTTTGTATATACGACCTTTTTGTGAGTTTTCGCCTTGACTGTCTGCTCGTCTGTCCATTTGGCTGCTGCCAAAAGACCCTCTTACACCACACGCCGCCCTTGCGCCCCGAGTCCGACATTATTTCCATCCATTGCTTTGCCTTGGCCCCACATTCTGTTGTTGTTGCTGTTGCTGTCGCTTCTGCTTTCTCTATTAACTTTTCGTTTTAGCTACTTTTTCTTTGTCCTTCTGTCTGTCCGTTTGTCTGTGCGTCTGACAGTCTGACTCTGACCTGGTCGCCAGAATGATGACCACCCAGCTGGGCCACTGCGGTGTTTCGTGGTGTGAGCGAAATGGCTGGAAAATTATATATTTGGTGTCCTACAGGGCGTGGGGGAAGCAGAGCGACAGAGGCGGGGTAGCACAGGGTCTGGGTAAAACATTCGTGGATGATATTTGAGGGTCTCTCATCGTTGCTCGTTTGTATATTTATATACATATTTCATTTTACTTTTTTGTGGAACGCTGATTACGATAGTAAGCTTTTATTTCTCCAGCAAATTATATGCCGGTTCACTTCTATAAAATAATTGATGATTGTTATTGGAATGTGTCTATGTTCAACTGAACAAATGTATATAATTTTGGCTATTTTTCTACAAGAGCTGAGCTAATTCTTAATTACTTCGTCTATGGTAATGATGATGATAGCAATTTGAATTGTATTATATATGGTGATAATAATACGCATTTATAGTAATAATTAAATAATAGTAATAATAATAATAATAATGATAATTATAATAATAATAACAATTCATACATATTTTCCATTAATTAATAAACTTGTAATTTGTTTACATTTTATTTATTTGGATTTATTATGATTTAATGTATTTAATGTATTATATTCTGATATATACTCAGTAATAAGTAAAATACCTTATATATTATAGTATTTCACTTTACATAAATTTTATCATCCTCAGTCCATCTCCATCTACTTCATAATCTTTCATTCCTCAGCTTCTTCAGCTTCTTACGTTTATCGCATCTTATCCACTCATCTCATCTGACTCTCAGTTGCTCTCAGCTCATCCTCAGTTTTGGCCATTTTCGTGGTTTCCACAGCCATTTTCATTTCATTTCAATATCTCTGTCTCTCCTAGCTACTAAATTTGTTCAAATTGTACGCTTTTTGGCTGCTCGATTCGATTATATTTCAGCAGATGACAAACATTGTGCCACAGTTGAAATCATGGACACTCATTTCGCCCATGGTCCACAAATAGAGACAGATAGCCCGAACGAGAGAGAAAGCAAGAGAAATAGCGAGAGAGTGGGAGAGGGAGCATTGTATTGCCACAGAGCCAGGGCAAGTCAAAGCACAAGCGAGTCAACAATTTGCTCCATCTACTACCAAATGGCGCCCAGTGCTGTGGCCAAAAGCCATAGCAATGCTAGTCCAAAGGACATGCTATAATTTCCAACAACAACAGCAACAACAACAACAACAACAGGAGCAGCAGCAGGACAAAACCAACAAAAGTAACCGAAAAAAGCAACAATCCCCAACAGCAACTACAAACAACTTAGCCATGTCTCTGCGTCCCCAAAGCTCGGTCATAGTTGTCCTTTGCCAGGATATAGCTACAGCCGACTAGAGTCTCTTTCTCTCTCTCAGTCTGTGTATATGTGTGTGTGTGTGTGTGTGTGTCCTTGTGTGCTGGTATGCCAGCACGCAAAATGTGCGCCTGGCTCTTAATGGGTGGCTTGACAGGGTTTAAGCTCTTTTACGGTGCAGATTGTGTTTCAGCAAGAGGAAAAGTACAAAAAATACCAAAAGAAAAAAACAAATAAGAGCGCTAGAATAGGGAGTGCTCGACCAAAAGATATCCTGAACATGGCTTAGAGTTGTTCTAGATTTCTTTAAGAAACTTCATGATATTCACATGTGAATCCAATACGGATATTTCTAGCTGCAAGATAATATCCCTGTTAATCAATGCCAACTAACTGCAGTCAATAGCTTCTGTAGCTGCTGAGATCATTTTCCTTTCAAACTTATACTTAGGGTATATGAAAAATGAAACAGCACGAGAGGCGAACGTGGAATGGGGGCGTGGCATAAGAAAAGTCTGAAAATAGGCGAAAGAACAAAAAGGCAAAAGGCGCTGTAGAAAATAAGCTTCGACTTGCCTTTGCCAACGAAAACTTCGCCAGCCTTCCTGGCCTGCCCATCACTTATGCTGCTTGGCTGCGCCACCGCCTCACCACTTCCAGTGCACCACCAGCGCACCACCCACACCACGTCCACCTCCTGCTGTTGGCCTTTCTTTCTGCTGTGTTGCCTGCTGTTGCTTTTGTAAATTGGTAAAAGTTTGAGTTTAATTCAATTCGGAACGGTAGCTGTGAGTGCCGGCTTCCTATGGATAAGTAAAACTCCGGACAGCAGCAGGATTGTGGGCGTCGGACAGCGGTGGGCGTGGCTTGTGTCTGTGTAAAGGATATCACGCGTCGCCCAACAGTTGCTGTTTTCTGTTGCTGTTGCTGTTGCTATTGCTATTGTTGTTGCGCGCAAATTGCGGTGCATGGACAGTCGGCGACATGGGCGTAGGGAATGTGTTGAAGGGAGGAAGGGGGAGACGGGGGTTGATAAGCTGGTGGGTGTGAGGCAGTGCTGTGGCCATCACAGCTGCGGGTGGCACAAACTGGCAACAAATTCATGCGCTTTGTTGTCGCTGCATATGTAGTAAATTGTTGGATGGAGTCAGTCACTGACTGGCTGGTTTGAGTGGCTCGGTGGTTTGCTTGCCTTCGGGTGGCTCGCCTGGCTCGTTGTTTAGGGTACGAAGTTGCACATGAAACTTGGCACGTCGCCTAACGTGGCATGTTTATATGTACGTACGTATGCCAGAGGCGAGCGACAAAAACAAATGGCTAACAAACACACACGCACACACACACACACACACGCATACACAGAGCTAATACATGCAACAATATTATCTCGTTTATGCGACACTTATTGCAATTTTCTGCCAGGTGGCAACGCTTTACATGTAATCTAAGTCAATTAGCTCGCCTTCTAATTAACTGAGTATGCAAATTATGGGTAGATAATAGAAACGGAAGATAATTAATATAGGATCTAATTAACAGGGTTGCCACCGTTTCTTTGGAGCTAGAACTATCAGAATTAATAGAAAAGTTTTGCACAGCTGTCAGAACTGATAAGGCTTCAATGTCTTTTTCTATAGGTATAATATAACAGAGCTGCCACGCACTCTGCAGCTAAGAATCATTTATATATCATAATCCAAGCTAAATGGAGTGAAGCCAGGAGTGAGTGCAATGCTTAAGTGCAAAGTTTTTAAGGCTTCAAGTGAAAGTTAAGTCCACAGAATACGCATTTGGATCTGCCAGAGTTGCCACACACACAACTCTTCAGCTCAGGATTTCTGTTTATTTAAATACAAAGCCGATTATTGCCCGAAAACTTTTATTTGAAACTTTTGTAATTGTTTAATATGTTTTCGGCATCAAGGCAACCGTATAAACGTGTCTAATCGAAAACTGTAAGGGCAGAGTTGTTGCTACTCTTGTTGTCGTTGTTGTTGTTGTTGTTGTTGTATTACATATTTTATAGGTTCTGTGTCGAGTTTCATGTCAGAGCTTCAAAGTGAAGGCTTCGCTCTGGCTGGGCTGCTTAATATTAGCAACAAATCGGTAAACGTTTTGCAGCTCGCTTCGAACTCCCCCAACAAGTAAAGCAAAAGCAAAAGCAACAGCAACAGCAACAGCAAGAGCCCCAGCCCCCTGGCCGGGGTCAGTTGTTGGTTTTGTTGTCGTTGTGCATTAAGTGTTGCCAACTTTATTTAATGGTATAACAGTTGACTGCTAGTTGGTTGGCTGGCAGTGCCTCACACTGCCCGACAGTGTTGCTAAACGGCACGTTGTTTGTCTCCTTGTGTGTGCAAGTGTGCGTGTGTGTGTCATTGTATTTGTGTTTGTATTTGTTGTAGCTGTTTGTGAAATTGTATTTCGTGCACTCATGTCTACGGGCAATGGGTTAGGACATTTGTGGGGAGTGTCCTTGTCGCACAGTTCATTCAACGTTTCATTTTGTGTCGCGTCTTGACTGCTCGCTAGTCTCGGTGTCTGTGTGTGTGTTTCTGTGTGTATGTGTGTGTGTGGGCGTAAATTGTCTATTAGTCAGACCGGGCTACGTGAAATTGTTGTACATTTTTACGTTTTGGCTAAGGGATGAAATTTAATTAAGATACTTTGACGTTTCGCAGATACACAGAGTGAACTCAGCTCAGAGCACAAGACAATCCAAGACAACACAAAGCACAACATGCCAGCGTACAGACACCCAATTGACACCAACAACAACGACAGCAACAACAACCACACACATCTCTATGCACACCCACACACACTCCGCAGCTCAAGCTCCATTTGTTGGGGATAATTCAATTTACGCTTGTGTGTGTGTGTGTGGGTGTAAAAATTTCTCGATATTGACAATGAGGATAACGACCGACGCCCGACGACAGACGACAAACGACAGTCGACAATGACCCAGCATCTTTGTCCTGTCTGTAAAAGTGAGTGCGAGTTAGAAGGAGAGTGAGCCCCTTAGCTTGGCATATCGATAATTATCGTTCACATTGTTAGCAATCGATTGTTATTCTGAACATAGAGTCAGGAGTAGAAAGTAGATAGTAGATAGGATAGTAGATAGTAGATAGTAGATCGTAGATAGTAGATAGTAGATAGTAGATAGTAGATAGTAGATAGTAGATAGTAGATAGTAGATAGTAGATAGTAGATAGTAGATAGTAGATAGTAGATAGTAGATAGTAGATAGTAGATAGTAGATAGTAGATAGTAGATAGTAGATAGTAGATAGTAGATAGTAGATAGTAGATAGTAGATAGTAGATAGTAGATAGTAGATAGTAGATAGTAGATAGTAGATAATAGATAGTAGATAGGAGATAGTAGATAGTAGATAGTAGGTAGTAGGTAGTAGATAGTAGATAGTAGATAGTAGATAGTAGATAGTAGATAGTAGATAGTAGATAGTAGATAGTAGATAGTAGATAGTAGATAGTAGATAGTAGATAGTAGATAGTAGATAGTAGATAGTAGATAGTAGATAGTAGATAGTAGATAGTAGATAGTAGATAGTAGATAGTAGATAGTAGATAGTAGATAGTAGATAGTAGATAGTAGATAGTAGATAGTAGATAGTAGATAGTAGATAGTAGATAGTAGATAGTAGATAGTAGATAGTAGATAGTAGATAGTAGATAGTAGATAGTAGATAGTAGATAGTAGATAGTAGATAGTAGATAGTAGATAGTAGATAGTAGATAGTAGATAGTAGATAGTAGATAGTAGATAGTAGATAGTAGATAGTAGATAGTAGATAGTAGATAGTAGATAGGAGATAGTATATATCTCAATATAATATATAATTATAATACGCATTAGTCTTTACAGTTATGTATACCCCACATACCCACCCATTTGACTGTTACATATTTCCACCATCTGCTTAAAGCTCAATAGACTTCAGAAAATGTTCTGTGGAAAATTTGTATCGCATGACGCAATGCCGCAATTATCTGCGTCAAAGTTTCTTTGGCTAATCTTTGGGGAGTGCAGGGGCGGGGCAGCTGGGGGCGAACGGCGTCATTTGCTATTGGAAATTTAATTAGGTTTACATCATTTTTGTGAAGTTAACGCCAGATGGGCGAAAGCAGCACGAATAACAACATCGATAAAAACTTTTACGCCCACTGATAGAGCTGAGACTGGGACTCAATTAGAGCCGCATCTACAAGTCAAATATTTTGACTAGCGAGCAAAAAACAATAAGAACATTTGGCACTCAGTGCCAGCAAGTCGATTAATTAAACACACACCCCCTGCTAAAAAGGCGAGGAAAAACAGTCCATAAATGTCCCGAAGCAACCACCCAATGAAATATTAATAGTAACAATTATGTGCTACGTGCCACAGTGGCAGGCAGCTAACAGCCAACAGCCAACAGCCGACAGCCGACAGTCCACAGCCGGCGTTCCAACAAGGATAACACAATTACAACACAATCAAAGAATTTCTGGTCAGAAATTCGATAAACAGCCCTCGCAGGAGCCATCCAGTGAAACAAGTGGCAGACCCTGCATAGCGAGAGGGACAGCACGGGTGTGGTGGTGCTGCCACCCACTGAGCGCTGAATAATTCGTAATGTATCTAACCTCGAAAATCTAATCAAGCCCAGTTAAGCAAACAGAGAGCGAACCAGGACAGAGCAACAACAATTATACGTGCGCGCCCTTTCGCCTCTCCTCTGCTCTCTAGTCTTTTCTCACTCACCGCGTGGCGGCAACAAATAGCAGAACAGCGACGTCGGCATCGCAGTCAACGTCAATCAGTTAGCCGCACAGAACGTCACACACGAACGCAACACGCTGCCTGCAGATCAGGCGCTCAGAAGCAGTAGAACGCGTTCTGTTCTCTCTTGCACGCAGGCACAAGCACACAAACACACATACACACACACACTAAGTGATTTGTGTGAATGCGACTGTGTGTGTGTGCGCACATGCAATGGCACGTGAAAAACATTGTCTGCCTGACCGAACCTCGCACTCAAACCGAACACGAGTGCCGAGCAATGGAGCAAATGCACGACAGCCACCCAGCAGAGTCGTCGGCTTCGTCTCGCCTCGTCTGGCCATTCGGTTCGATGGCGCTCGCCTTCTCTGTCGCGCTTGAAGCTGACTTTGGCCACGCTCACACTCTCGCAGCTGACATGCTTGATAGCTGTGCCATTGCCGTCGCCGTCGCCGTCGCCGTCGCAGTCGCTGTCAGCGTCGCTGCTGAAATTATTCAGCTAGCAATTTCTTACTGCCGCCGCCTCCGCTGCTGCACCTCCTGAACCGAAAAGCCCGCCCCATCCCACCCACCAGTGTCATTCCCGCTGCGTGCCTGACAACCGCACGGCGGAAAATTCACTTTTCGCCATCGCTGCGCACTTGTGCCGAAAGTCAGTCGGGCACGTCCACAACGCAAGCACTGGGTGTAGCGGGCGGAGGGTTGTCATGAATGTGTACGACTGTATATTTCTGATGAGTGTGTGTGTGTGAGTGTTTGTGTGTCTGAATGAAGGGCAATCGGGGCACTCACTCGCTCACTCATTTGTTCGCTCATTCGATTTAATCGTTTAGTGCGCCCTTTTGCGCCTTATCAACGTTTCATTTAATTTTTGGGCGCAAAACCTCTCGGTTTCGATTTTGTGCGCGTCCGCTCTGCGGTTGATTAGGTGTTATCCTTATGATTAGCGGTCGTTGGGCTCACAGGCATTCAGCCAGTGAGCCATTGGGCATGGCCGGCAATTCAATTCGATTCAATTCAAACTCAAACCCATACTCAAGTGCCACACAACGACAGGAATTAGGCTAGAAATTTGATCAATTATTTTCGTAGCACTCGAAATAGTGAACGAGTCCTTCACTTACCGCTAATGTCACAGATGGACACTATTTTCTATTTACTCAAACTCAATTTGGCCAATTGGAGTATAGAATAACTTTTGGGCAGGCTTGAGATAGGTGGAGTCAAGCAGTAGTTACAATGGAAGTGCAAGTAATGGCGGTGTTGGCTATAGACATACATACATATATAGATAGCTATTAATATATATTAATACTTATATATCTCTATAATTTGAGTATATGGGGACTCAGGTTATCGATCGTATATGTTTCATTCATGAGATTAAGTCCTAAAACAGGTTCACAGTGAAGATCTATTAGTCTATTGATCTATCTATCTATCTATCTATCTATCTATCTACCTATCTATCTATCTACATATCTATCTATCTATCTATCTATCTACCTATCTATCTATCTATCTATCTATCTGTCTATATATCTATCTATCTATCTATCTATCTATCTATCTGTGTATCTATCTATCTATCTATCGATCTACGTATATTTCTATCTACCTATCTAATTGTCTATACTATATATTTATTATATCTTAAACTATATATCTAATTAAATCTTCAATTTATATCTATACTCTTCATCTCTGTCTACATCTCCTCAACTTTTCTAGTCAGCTCTGCTAGCGTTAGCTATTTGGTTTTAGCACTTGGCATATTACGCATACGCCGCATTGTACGCGCACTTTGCGGCACCCCCAGAGCACTTGGCCATATCCACTTCTAGTAGCTGCTAGCATTCCAGTAGCTGCGATTTATTAATATTTTTTCCTCTCTCTTTCCCTTATCCTGCAGGTTCTTTGCTGCTCCTTTGCTGCTGTGGACCTCTTTCTCCTCTGAAATTTTGTAATTTCTTTGTGGAAGCTTCTGCTGCTGCCGCTGCCGCTGCTGTTGCTGTTGCGCTGCGCTGTGCTCTGCTCTGTGCCTTGGCTCGCTTTTATTCATTCATTTATTTGCGCATTTTCCATGTTTTTTCTTCTTCATCGTCTTTTTTTTTTGTCATTTTTCTCGCCATCTTTGGCAAGTTTTGCCCCCTCCCTACGCCTTCTTCGTCTCCTCCACCCTCCATCAGCCCGATCACTGCCCGTTGCCCCCATTTTTTATGCTTTGCTCCTTTTGCATTTTTGCTCGAACAAAGTTGCCGCTTTATTGTTTCGATTTAAGTTACTTTGTATGCTGTCAACGTTTGGCGGTTTCGGGTGGCTTTGGGTGGGTCTTGGGCGGTTCGGTTCGTAACGCCAAACCCGCATTAAAATCGCCTGGGAGCCGCTTTGGGTTTCATTGTAGCCGTTGTCGGTGCTTTGCCTGGTTTTATTTCACAGCTCTTTGCGGCCTTAGGGAGTGTCAAAGTGGAGCGGGAGGGGGCTTGTTGTTGGTGCTGTGGCTGTGGGGCAGGGGTTGCTTTTCATGGGGCTGTTTTGCTTGTACTTTGATTTGTCGGCCCCCACATTTTAGTAGCCTAGTACCCGAGCGGGCATTGAGTTTTATGCTCGTTTAATGGCTGCGAATTTACTCGCTTTATGCGTCTTCGATAAGCATTTATTAGCGCCAGGCGCGAGGATGAGGATTGGCGGCCAGTGGCAAGGGCGAGCGACGAGCTGGAATTGGAGTTGCCAGTGGTGCGCTGCAGTTGAATAATGTTTACGGTATTGGCTCGTTTCTGGGGCTGATGAGGCGTATGATTTATTTTTATGTTGTATTCTTTCACCATTCTCGCTTTTCTTTTTTTGCTGGAGCTGGGAAATATACTTATTGAGGGATTTTGACAAACATATGTTGCCCGCGCAGTCCCTGGAGAGCAGGCGGCGGGGGCATATTGGTGGGCTGGGATGACGGCATCTTATTTAAGCCTTAATTTGTAAGTTGCTCTGCTAACGTTTCCCCATCAGCATTGTCGAAGTTTTACCCAAACTCGTGCCAAGAAACGAAATCATTTTGTGTCTCTTTTTTTTTGTTGGCCACAGCGAGTGGGTGGGTGGAGTGGCCGGGAAGGTGTGGGTGTGGGAAGTGTTTGCCACAGTGAATGCCAAAGCTTATGTGTGGCATGAGTGTTGGTATCGATGTAGACACAGCGCCAGAGCAGAGGTCAGGAGCGCAGGCTAATTGACTTTTGAAGAGGGTTGGAATGAAGGGGATTAACTAGCTTGGTAGGTATATATATAGATAGATCTATTTATAGTAATAGAACTAGATGCTATAGAGAGTTATTTATGAAGATAATGGGTGTTAGTATATAGAGCTATTTATATTGACTATATTCAGTTGGAGCATATGTACTTTTGACTAGTACTCAGACGTCCCTGAGTCTCTCTCTATTTACATTGTTAAACTTATCTGCCCATTTCTTTACTTCCTTCTCGCTTCTTTTATTTCTTTTCGCACGTTTGCCTTTCCCTTTTCATTCTGATTTTATCTTGCATCCCAAATCTCTCACTATTCTTTCATCTCATCCCTTATACTTCACGATAATTACCACAGCTAATCTAACGATATATCATATATGTTCACTTCGGGGAAAAGTCTCCCTTTAGCTCGCTCTTTTCTAGAGACGCCACTGTCTTCAGCTTTTGTGCTGGCTGTCAGTGCCTCAGCAGTGGCAATGCCATCAACATCAGGCAGCTGCCTCATCACCTCAGCCCCGCAGAGAACAAGGCTAGCCCGCCGCGCGCGCCTGCTGCCCAACCAACGCACATGGCCAATCCACGTCAGGAGGGTCCTCGTCGTAGTCCTCGCCATGGTATATTGCAATTTTTGCTGCTGTTGCCCATAAAACTTTCCACTTTTTGTCGCTTCTCTTGACTTTTTTGCTGCTGCTATGCAATGCTGCTGCTGCTGCTGCTTTTGCTGCTGTTTGCTGCTCCCAGAAACCCGCCCACTGCCCACTGCCCACCGCCCACCGCCCCATTTCACAGTTTCTCCCAACGTCTTTGGCATAAAATAGCAGCCACGACAGCCTCGTCAGGAGCAGTAGCAGCAGCAGCAGCGGCAGCAACAACAATAAGGACAACATTTACTCGTCTGCTTAACTGCAAAGACAAACCTTCGGACCGCTCCGCACCGCCCCAGCACCCCCCGCCGTCCCACAAGCACTTTGACTGTCATCTAAAATTCATTTTTATACTTGTATTTCGTTCTTTTTTTATTTTTTGCTTCTGCCTCACTTTTATTTTACTTTGCTTTATATTTTTGCGCTGTTTTCGTTTTGCTTTTCAGCTGCTTCGTTTCTTGAGCCATTTTTATTATTTTTGTCATAAGCTGTATGTGCATGCGTGTGTATGTGTGTGTGTGTGTGTGTGTGTGTGAGGGTGTGTGTGTGTGCGGCTTCTTTATATATTTTTCATTGTGCCACACTGGCTCACATCCTGCTCATGTCCTTCGTCTACGTCTGTGTCTTCTCTTCATCTCCGCCACCTTCTCCTGCTCCAGCTCCAGCTGCTGCTCCTGCTCCTGCTCCTGCCTCGTCTCATCCGCAAACTCGCAGAAGTCAAATACGTTTTAATATCTTTTCTCTCTCTTGACATTTTCACTACAGTTATGTTGCCATTTTGTCCTGGCATGTGTGAGCATGTGTGTGTGTGTATGTGTGTTTGTGTCTCTGGCTGGCTGGCTGGGTTTTTCTTCTATCGCTTTGGCATGGATATGCCAGTTGCCTCCCGTTGTGAAAAGCCGCGCAAGTTTCTTGCCAAGTTCTTCATGTGTATGCGTGTATGCGTGTGTGCGTGTGTGCGTGTATGCGTGTGTGCGTGTTTCATGGCAAACGCATCCTTCGCCTCTGTTGCCCATAATGTCTGCCATCTGCGTGGGTGCATGTCTGTGTGTTTGTGTGTGGCAGCTTAATGCCTTCATCGTGCTGCTGCTCCACATCAAGCTACCGCTGCTGCTGCTCGTCCTCCTCCTCATCGCTGTCGTCCTTCACCGGCTGTTGCTGCTGCTGCTGCTGCAGCAACACCTACAACAACAATAACTCGACTGCCTCTGCTGTCATTGTAGGAGCCACATGCTCTCCAACACCAAGCCAACAATTCCCCAAATAACACCGCATCCCACCTCAGCACAGCCCACACAGCGCCACGCCCCCTCGAGCTCCCTTTTGGCTCAAATGCAAGCGTAACATTTTGCGCTATCGTTTTTTTCCTGTGCGTTCTTTCTCTTTTTTATTTGCTTTTTTTATTTCTTTGCCTTCTTTTCATTTTCATTTTTTGCTTGTCTCGTTGCTTGTCTTTTGCTCTCCAAGTTTTCATACTCTAAGGCAACAGGACATGGGCGGCATAGGCGACTAGACGATGAGCTGCAATGCTATCAGCTCAATAGATAAGAAAATATAGTTAATATTAGATTAATTATATAATATAAATCTGTAAAATATTTTATATATTTTTTTTATTATATTTATTTTATTATTTATTACTTGTAACCTATATTATATATATTTTTCTTTATTTTTAATCGTCAGCTCTTTTCCCATAGAGCATCCGTAAGTCGCCGTAATGCTTCGCTCTTTGTCGCTTCTCTATGATTTTTGTATAATTTTCTATCTACTTTTTCAAGTTTCTCTTTGTCCTTTTTGTCTGTTCCAGCAATCTTTCTCTTTCTTTCTTTCTCTCTATCTCCCTCTATCTCTCTTTCTCTCTCTGTCTTACATTTGTGCCAGAGTGCAGTTTTTTACTTAATGTCTGTGTTGCTGACTTGAGCTTTTAAAAATATTTTTGTTGAATTTTTCACTCACACACATACACATACACACACACACACACTCTCTCACACACACTCACACTCAGCTGTAAAAAGTATATGAAAGTTTTCATTGCTGCTGGAATTACATAGCGTCTGGAAAGCTCGTGTGTGCAACTATTTCAGCTCAAGTTGATTTCTGTCCTATTAAATTCTTAATCTGAGTGGTTGACAGCTCAGCTGTGCAAATGGAAATATTAATGCCTTGGCTCAGCTAGTTAATACTTTATGGGTATACCCCACCACCACCCACCCCACTCGACTTCTGCCTACCAACATTGTATTACAATGCGGCATTACAGGCACCTGTCTGCATAATTAAATATGTCGATTTTCGTTTAATTTGCCACAGAGCAAAACAACTGCCACGCCCCCGCCCTACCTCCACGCTACCAGTTAAAACGCCCCTCGCACATAAATAATTAAAAAGAAAATGCCACAAATGCAAAAAGGTCAGCGTATAAAAATTATAAAATCGAATATTAAATTTACCAGCAACAACAACAGCAACAACAGCCGCAGCCGCTGCTGGCGTCAGCTGCGCTGCGCGCTCGACTTAACCCAACTTAACTACTTGACAGCAAATTTTGTAAAATGTAATTAACCAGCGACAGGCGGCGGTAAAAGCAAAAGCAAAAGCAACAGCAACAACAACACCAACAACGCCGAATGCCAAATAACATCAGCATTAACAACAAAAACAAACGGCACAACAACAACAACAACAACGACAACAAGGGCGAACGGCAGGCAGGAAGCAGGCTAAAATGAAAGCGGGCAAAATGGAAAATCAACAGAGCTCGTTGACATAATTTTCAAGCGACTGCACGTGCGACAGAGATAGCGCTAGCTGTAGCTAGGAGTATGGGCATCATAATGGACGCCCCTCAGCTCAATGGGGCTCTTGCTGCTCGACTGCGTGCATTGCTGTGCGCCCAAAACCAAAGCCAGCTAAACACCCAGAGCCGCCCCCGTGGCCAGCCTGAAAAATGATGCCACACGTTTTTATGCACAGCAAAAGCTACGATATACACCTCCCCCGTCCGCCCTTTCGTACGGCCCCCTCGTCGTTCGTTACAACTTTGTGTCATTACTAAATAGTGGGTGGCTCGTGGGGCTGTGAGGAGTTTCGGTTACGGCTTCGGTTTTGGTATCGAGCCAAACCATTTGTTGAACCTTTTTTTGGTTGCCACAAAATTTGCGCCTCATTTTCAGCCAAGCGGCTGAGAGGGAGAGAGAAAGAGAGAGAGAGAGAGAGCGCACTTCAAGTGAGCGCTCTCTCACTGCGCACGTGGCGCCATCTAATGGCAGGAAACATGCTAAGCAGCGGCTTCCACATGCTGAAAGTCCTTTCAATGTGTATCTGTGTGTGTGTGTGTGTGTGTGTGCGTGGAGCCAAGCCCAAAGCCAAGCCAACCCTTCGGCCATAGCCACCCGGCTCAAATCAATTTAACTTTCAACTTTGGCGCTCTCTCTCTCTCTCTCTTTCTCTTTCTCTCTACCTCTCTCGCTCTGTCATTTACACTTTGACGCTGCCATCCCTTGTGAAATTGTATATTTCCTGCTGCTGGCTTTGCTGGGCGCCCAGGCAACTCCCGCGTTTGTCGAGCCAAACAGCGAGCAGACGACGGACGAGCCGGCCCAACAGCGAGTGGGCGAGTGAGTGAGTAAGTCGGCGAGTGCGACAGTTCGTTCGGCTCTGGGCCGACGCGACGCGACGCGACGCGACCCGACGACTGTCGGCTGTCGGCTTTCGCCTCGTCTCTGCTCACCTCCACGCTTCGCCCCCTTCATTTGCGCCTCTCGCTACTTATTGTTAGTGTTATTCGCAACGACTGCGCTTTTATCGTTTATTTGCGTTCCGGACATGGGTCGGGGATTTGGTTTCGTGTCGCACAAGGGGTTGACTGCCAGGCGAGTGACTGGGGCAAGTGGCTGCACATCAGGAGCCAAGAGGTAACGGGCAACGGGCAAGGCGCCAAGCAGCGTGGAGCATGGCTCGTGGGGCGAGGGGCTGCTTATGTGAAAAGTCAGAATTGTGTCAGAGTGGAGCAAGTGTATCCCATTGAATATCGTATTGGATTTGCTTTACTTAATCCAAATCGGAAGGCTGCTCTACTCCCATATAATATGCATCTAGTGTGCCTTGACTTTATTTCTACCTTGTTACTGTGTTCAACGTAGATGGCTAATTGTTTTTGTAGTTTTTACCCAGTCAGTCGTACTCGTATATTTTCTAAACGTAAGCCAAAATGCTCGAATGGATCGGTCAGTCCAAGATATATGGGCTGTTCTTCCTTATCGTGCCACTATTATATCTGTTGCGGAAGCTCTTCAAGGTGCGAAAGCGGAACATGCTCAAGGCGCAAGCAATGAAAATTCAAGTAGAGGATGAGACCTCGGAGAAGCCCGTCGAGAGTGCCAAAAAACCCGTTGTGGATGTGGACGAGATGCGATCGGCAGTGGATCTGATCAACTTCCAATTGATACTGATCGAATCGAAGATCTATAAGGATATCGAACCAGTGCCCCCTCTATCCATGGGTGAATTCTCAGATGCTGTACGCCATTTGGACTATATCAAGACCAAAACTTTGCCCTTCGCCATTGGGGAGATCATGAAGGACTGCAAATAAATGGATACTTATATATAGACCCATAATGAATATGTATATGCATATGCAGGTTAGGCTTTGTATACTCTTTTTTGGATATTGTGAAAAATAAATGTTGTGTACATCTTGTAGAAAGATATCGAAATCAATTTTCAACTCGAGGGTTGGTCATTCTCTCGGCTCCTGCAATTAATATTAAAAAAGTAAAAATCATTTCTCGGTGGTTGCGTCTGTCTGCCTGTAGCTGGCAGTGCCTGAGAGTGGTAGCTGTGGGTGTTATAAGTGGTGCGGGTGGTGTTTCTATTGCCGTGGCTAGCAACTGAAATAGCATTAATCAGTGCTGCCGAATACCTAGCGAAAAATGTTAAGGAGAAACTAAAAGATTTTCAGTCAGGTTACTTGAATGGGATGGGATAGGAATGCTAAAAAGTTTTTACAACAGAGAATTCGATTGGCAAAGCTTGAAAACGGCTTAAAATATTTTGATACGTTTAATACAATTTTGTATGCTCTGCCTGCATATAAAAGAAGCTCAGATGAGAGAGCTAACATTGAAACACGTTTCAGCCAAGATGCAAGTCAAGGAAACTCCTCTACTTGCCGGGCTGGCAATGGCGTTTATTATCTTTTGTATTTATCCACCTTGCGGACCGGAATGGAATGTTATTAATGAATCATAGCTTTAATATTTGCATTTTAATGTATTAAAAAATAAAAATATAAAACAGAAGAAAGCAAGTACATATGTTTTAAATAACTTCATAAAATATAAGAAGCTCAATCTATCGGGAAAAAGGCTGAAATGGGCATCACTTGGTGCTAATGCATATTGCAGACACGTGCGCGATACGCTTCTTTGATTTGCAGACGTGGACGAGTCGAGTTTGAATTGAACTATGAAGCCAAGGAGCAGGGCTAAGGGAGGTTGGGCGACAGGCGCTGGGTGCAGGGGTGTCGAAAAGGTCTCGATGGAAGTCGCTTGAGCAGCTTAACATATTTGTAAAGACCTTTTTATTAAAAACAAAAAAGCGGTCTTGAGGATTATTTGTGGATGGTTCAAAAAGCGGTATAATTTGTCTAGCAATCTTGATTGGCATGGGTGCGATATTTTAATTACGTCCTACTGTACTCATCGCTATGGAAATTATGACCGACGATGTTTGACTTATGTAAGGAATGGCATAATTTTGAAGGAGCAATCGAAAGAGCTTACGCTTAGTATTAAAACATTTTCAAAGTATATCTTTGCGTATAGGTCTTCTGTGGGATGTTCACTCCCATGTTTAATCTATAAATCTTATATTAAATGTAATATATTAAGGAATATAAAGGAGAACGCTTCGTAGACTTCATAGCTGTGAAGAACTCGATTGGTAAAGCTTGTAAACGGCTTAACGTGTTATAGTAAGTTTAATATGATTTTGTATGCTTTGCCTGCATATAAAAGAGGCTCAAATGCTAAGAGAGCTAGCATTGAAAACCCTCACGTTTCAACCAAGATGCAAGTCAAGGAAACTACTCTACTCGCCTGGCTGGCAATGGCATTCATTATCTTTTGTATTGAACCACCTTGCCCAAGTGGGTGGCAACCTGGCATATAGAAATAAGTGCTTAAATAATTGCATTTCGATGTATCCAAAAATAAAAATGTAAAGTAAAACATTTATTTTAGAAATATGTTTTCAATATAAAACTTTATAAAATGTAAATAAACAACGTATCGGCAAGACATTTTTAATATTTTATTATTGGTATATATGTATAATATAGTAAAAAAATATATATAATAGAGAACGCTTCGTTGACTTCATATCTGTGAAGAATTAGAGTGGTGACGCTTGTAAACGGTTTAAGGTGTTTTAATACGTTTAATATGATTTTGTATGCTCTGCCTGCATATAAAAGAGGCTCAGATGCTGAGAGAGCTAGCATTGAAAAACCTCACGTTTCAACCAAGATGCAAGTCAAGGAAACTCCTCTACTCGGCTGGCTGGCAATGGCATTCATTATCTTTTGCGTTTATCCAAACTGCCCACCTCCTCCTCATGGTAAATAAAGGGTGCAAAATATGAAAAGGAATTAAATGAATTACTTTGAACATTATCAAGCGCACTTTGATTCATTATTCTTATCCTAATTAGAGTTTTCCTTCTTTACGATTCTCACTAGCTCGAGGACGACTTAAGGATAGTTTAGAGGGCTAAATGGCATACGAAAAATACTCGTTTGTGAAGTTTCTTGTGTTTTCACTCCTGTAATCCGCACCTCTCTCCAGCTTTTTCTGACACGTCTTCTATCATCACATATGCGTTTCATTAGCTTTTTCTTATCGCTTCATATTTTTTCCCAAGCCGACCACCCAGAGTAGGAGAAAGAGATGGAGAGCTCGGAGAGATTCGTTCATTCACTGACCTTTGGCCCAATCTCTCTTTCCGTCTCACTCTCTTCCCCTCTCCCTCTCTCGCTCTCTCGTGGCTTAACTATTGGCACTCTTGGTTGCATTTTTTATGCCATGTTAAAGCCACTTTATGCGCTTTTTATGAGCCCGCAGCCATAAAAAAATGTCTTTCACACACACACACGCACTCGGATGGGACAACATATTTTAATATGTGCGCACACACATACCTACATATGTGTGTGTATGTAAATATATATATTTATTTTTATATTTATTGATTTTGTATTAAAAATGTAAGTGCTGGCTTTTAGTTTATTTTCTCTCTTTCTGTTTTCCTTTTTGCCTTTTTTTTGGGCCAGTTTCCACATTTTTTACGATATTGAAATAAAGCGTTGCACACACATTCAATAAATATAAATAAATAACGAGCTGCGAGCGACCAAGTTAAACAACCACAACAACAACCATATTGAAAATAATTTTAGTAAAAATATTTGTATTTCGTGTTTTCGATCTGTTGTTAAATTCTTGATTTCTCTCTCTGTCTGTCCCTCTCTCGCTTTATTTATTTTTTGCCAAACGGATTTCAAGTGAAAAGCGCCAAAGGGCTGGCGAAATACAAACAGGCGACGATTCCGACTCGATTATTTACAATTTGATTTTATTTATATACACACACACACACACGCACACATACAGATACACACTCATACACACCTATGGAGCATGCGGGCATGTATTTTGATTTTTGTCCAAAAGGCACTTTTGCTTGGCAGTGAGAAAAATCAATCAAAATCGATTTAAAAGCAAACTTCCGTTGCGGATTTACACAAACGTATGCGTGTGTGTGCATGCGTGTGTGCGTGTGAGTGTTAACCAAATGTAACCAATTTATTTGCTTTTATGCGTTTCTGTTTTATTGTCTCTCTCCCACTCACCCACTCTTCTACTCACTCTCTGCCTGCACTCGGCAAGCATGTTTGGTCAAATTTTCAATAAATAAATTGAAACACACACACACACACACATGCATGCATGCACACGCACACATAATCAGGCACATTTACAATTT
Source organism: Drosophila paranaensis (assembly GCA_035047545.1). NCBI lineage: Eukaryota > Metazoa > Arthropoda > Insecta > Diptera > Drosophilidae > Drosophila > Drosophila paranaensis. The sequence goes on from JAWNPL010000145.1 coordinate 11,516,815, forward strand.
GTTTTACAATGGAGCTGCATAGAGAGAGAGAGAGAGAGAGGCAGAGAGAGAGAGAGAGGGAGTGAGAGGGCGTAGCTGTAACTGGGGAGTTGAGGCTAGCCTGGAAAATTGGACAAACCATAAAAAAAGAGTGGAAATGGCATAAATGCTTAATTCAGGACATTTGAATATTTCATAAGGACATGACCCACATACAAAACAAAGCACAAGGCGGCACAGACCCAAAAAAGCAGCTATAAATACGTGTGCGTGTGCACTGAAATGTGCGTGTGTGTGTGTGTGTGTGTGTGAATGTAAGTTTTGTTGGTCCGGAAATCGCATTTTACTGTCGAGCCATTGTTGTTGGGCAGTTTGCACTGTAATTGAGTGTATGTATGGGCGACACTGATTCAGCTTCGAGTAGTGTAATTAAAGCAGTTGGCCAAATAGTATTTAAAAAATAATTAAATATCACTTTAAACTGCTCAACTAATAGTGGCAGACCCACCCAGCCCATCCCACTGCAGTATAAATAATGCCCTTTGGTCTTTGGATTTGTTTACCAGACATTTCCTTAAGCAATCGATTTCCTTTGTCAACTTGGTGTCTGGCAGTTGCCACCACCTGACAACAACAATAGTTGGAAAGAAGGAAAGTCCCAAGAATCGGTCAGTCATATCATTTACAACTGATTGGCATTGACAGCTGCCGCTGTCGCTGTCTCCGTCGCTGTCTCCGTCGCTGCTCGCCTTTGCCGTCGACGCACTTCAATATTGTATGATGATAAATTACTTATGACTTGGGGCCCCCAAGAATCGCGAAGCGGCCACCTGAAAGCATTTAAGCGATAAACGAACGAAAACAAAGCGAGTGCAACAAAAACACAAAAAAGCTCACACTAAACGAATGGCAATGAGCAGAGCGCAATAGACTGACTGAGAGTGAGAGAGAGAGAGAGAGAGAAAGAGAGAGTGAGAGGCGCTCGGCACGGCGTGTGGGCTAATGCAATGAAGTGCAAAACTGCAATCGACTAGGGAGAGAGAGGGCGAGGGAGAGAGAAGGCGACATCGCGGCGACGCGCCGCTAGTGGGGGCGACAGCGCGATATATGTAAGCAAAGGGTGCAATGAACAAAATAACAAAATGAATTAGTAATAATATTTTGTTTGTGCTTTTGCGCTCATTTTGGTCTCGTGCATATTTTGCTAACTTTTTCTTTTGCCTGACTTGTGATTATGTACGTGTACGTGTGTGTGTGTGTGTGTGTGTGTGTGTGTGTGAGTGTGCTTGAGTACTTGGCGACAAACATGCAGAGTTGAAGACGACGACGCCAAATCGATGAGGCGAGCGTCGCGACGTTAATGGCGTTGACTGCGACGCACGTCTGCTGCTACTGCTGCTGCTGCTGTTGGCAGTGTCGTCGACCAGACGGAATGGCTCTACGTTCGACCATGTGACGCCAATAAAGGAAACAACAACAACACAATAGCAAATGAGGCGAATTTAAGGCGATGTTGTCAAGCGGATGTACGCACTCTTTAAGCAGCAGCAGCAACCGCTTGCAGCATGTTTGACAACCCTCTCAGGCTTGCAGTCCATCATGTTGCGGCGCTGTAGTCTCTGCTCTCTAGCGCAGCTCTGTCTATGCATGTGTGAAGCACAGCTGTTTGCTGAGAGCGTCAAACATGAACAGGTTTGACGCTGCTCTCACTCTCTCTCACTTACTCTCTCTCTCTCTCTCTCTGCTCGCATTAGTACGCTTCTGTCCGTGACACTGCAATGACTGCCATACCGCAGTCGGATAGCTGGCAAGAATTCTTCGAGACATATCGACAGTTGCCAGCGCTGTGGTGCACCAGCGATGAGCAGTACAAGAATCAGACACACAAGAAGACCGCCTATGAGAAGCTGTTGCAGTGCTACAGGCGAATCGATCCGAAGGCCAGTATGGATAGCATGCGGCGCAAGATCAACGGGATTCGAACTTGTTTCAGGCGTGAGTTGCGCAAAGTGGAGCACAGCGAGGAGATGTCGCAGGACGTGAGCAAGGTATATGTGCCGCACCTGTGGTACTTCAATGAGCTGTCCTTTCTGCGCGAGGATACGGGTCGCTCATCTGTGATGGACATGTCAGATGGCATGTGGGATAAGACAGACGAGTCTCTGAACGAATTTAAAGACGATGATGACATGGATCACTGGTCCGAGACTGAAACTAAAATTGTGAGTTTGTGGTAGGGAATACTGTAAATATATAAATATTAATTTCTTGCCTTAGTTTGAACACGTGCTGCCGGCGCCCAGTGATCCACCTGTAAACGCGACTCAATTGCAGCCAGATGCGCCTGCGCTCGAGCACTTGCAGCCGCAGCTGCTGCCCAGTCTCAGCCACAGATTAAGGGATGAGGCTGAGATCTATGCTGACGGCTGGGCCACTTCCTATCGCAAGCTGGACGAGAAGAACAAGCTGCTGGCCAAGAAGGCCATCGAGGAGATTCTTGTGCTGGGGCAGCTGAACAAACTCGAGTTCAATTCGGTGAAGATGCCAAACTGAAATTGAAATTGAAATATTTAATTAGATTGTATTATTATTAATCAATAAATATTAATCAATTCAATTTTATGTGTGTTTGGATTGGGTAAAATGATATCAGTATATCAATCAAATATTATATACATATACATACATATTCTCATATATTAATACAATATCTCTGATAATCAACTGTTTATTCTGTCTGATTGACCGATTGATTATTATTTGTTTATAGATATAATCATTTTGTTTGGATTTTCAGCCACTCGAAAGTAATTCTTTCATCTCTCTGTCAACTTTGTATCCGCATTGAAATTATATAAAGATAAGTGTCTTCAATTGTCCCCGAGTGATTTTTTCCTTTTGGGGTTGGCTTAGACTACGGTTAAAAAGACTTTTAAAGCGAGGGCCGCGTAAACTGTTTGCATTTGCCTCAATGAGTGTGCTTGCGATGCTGCCGCTGCACACGCGCCCACTGTCAACATAGCTAAGCACACACACAGAGGGAGAAAGAGAGAGAGATATATAGAGAGAGGGAGGGAGAGGGGTAGACAGCGTGTGTCAATATGAAAGGAGTCCACGGATAACTTAGCTTTAGCTTTTGTTATTATTGCTGTTTGGCAAACACGCAATTTGGCTCTGCACGTGCATCAACAACAATAACAATAACAGCAACAACAATAACATCAATCAACAAAATTAAAATTAAAATAATAACAAATTTTGGTAAGCAGCGACGCACAAGTAAAACAATTCAAACTGCGAACATTTTGTGTTTGGGAAATTTTCCATAAACTCGGCAAAATAATTTCCAATTTCATAGATATATAAATATATATAGATATATGGTATATATAGCAGCAAATATTAAGTAAATTCTGCGTGTGTGTGAGCCTGTTTGTTTATTCAGCGCAACAAGTTGGATTTGTGGATGAGATCTAACGGCGTGTATCGATCTTTAATGATTGTTTTTTTTTTTTCTTGTTCTCAAATTTTCTCGTCGAGCAAATCAAAATCTTTGCGCAATCGTTCCCAAAATAATATACAGCGCACTTCCTTTCTGGCCATTGAGTAATAAATCAATATAGAAACCAACTTGGCGCCCACTTTGCGCCCAACTTCCCTCACACACACACACACACACAACAAAGGGAGGGCGACAGTGCTGGGGGTGGTAGGGAGATTGGGGTTGGGGCTTGGTGCGACAACAACAAATTGGATTTGTTGCGCCTTCCTTTTTTTAGCTCTCTTTTATTTCTATGTAAGTATTTATTTTGAAAGCGTTAAGGAAACCGAGAAGTCGTCGAAGCTATACATACTTCCTCCAAACCCGTTTCGCGCTGTTGACTGTGGGTATATTAGTTCTATGAGTGAGTATGTAACTGGATGAGATAGCTTGTATGAATTTGTGGCTCTTCTGCTAGTCCTGTCTCTCCTGCTCTTGTTCCATCTTTGTTTCCTCTATCTCAAAATTTCCAATGCATTTATAGCAATGAATATAGCTATATGTAGCAGTTCAGCTTACAGGGTCTCTCTTAGTTGCTATCTCCGCCAGACCTAGCTCCTGTAACTGTTCTTGGCATCGGCGTCGCCGTCGCCGCTCTGTCACTCCGCCCTCCCTCAATTTGCACACTTTTGGGCGCCTAATCAAGTAACCCGAACACGTTCTTTGTTAGATTTATATGGAAAATATTTTTATACCAGAGAAAAAAAAGTCGTGCCCCCCAGCAACCTCCCCCTGACCCGACTGAGTCCGCAGACAACCCCGCGACGCCCTCTGAGCGCGGGCAAAAGCTTTTTCTTGCACTTTTGGCCTTTATGCCGGCTAAGTGTGAGTCTCCTTCGTAGCCATCGTATCCTTGGTATCCTTGGCGCCGCCTCAAAGTGATATTTTACATATTTTCCTTTTTATTATTTTGGTTTTTCTTCTTTTCATTTCGCCCACTTTTTTCAGCTTTTTTCTTCGACATTTTTTTGGTTGCTTGAATTTTATTACTTTACGCTTAAGTGTGTTTATTTCTCTCTCTCTCTCTTTTTTAGCTAAGCTATAGATATGGCAAAGATAGAGGGAGTAAGAGAGACAGAGAGAGAGAGAGAGAGAGAGAGAGAGAGAGAGAGAGAGAGGGGCAGACAAAGTTTTCTTGCCTCCTCCTTTTTCTGCGACTTTCAAATGCAGTTTTTCTTTTCTCCTTTCTTTGCCTTAAATGGAAAAGTTTGAGACGATTTTTCGCGTCTCCTCAGTTAAATATTGATTGTGGAAATTATAAAGAGTTTTTTATTCAACAAATAGGGCGAGCAATAGGACAAAGTTAATGAATTGAGGCGCATGAGAGATGAAACAGCATGAGATTTGAACTTATCACAAGTTAAGCAAAGTTTTACCAGCTGCCGCCGTTGCCGCCGCCTTGTGAGGACCATCCGCCGCTGCTGCCGCCGCCTTGGGAGGACCAACCATCGCTGGCAGGACCTGCCGAGGACCAGCCGCCGCTTGCAGGACCAGCAGAAGACCAACCACCGCCGCCACCTGATGAGCCGCCTGAGGACCAGCCACCGCTTGATGCACCACCCGAAGACCAGCCACCGCCGCCTCCTGCTGAACCTCCAGCTGACCAGCCACCGGCATCACCTGCACCTGCGTTGCTTTCCGAGATGATTTTGATGATTTTCACAGCTGTGTTGGAGTCGCTGCCACCGGATGACCAGCCACCACCGCCGCCGCCGCCTGAAGACCAGCCACCACTGCCGCCGCCTGCAGACCAACCACCACTGGAGCCACCTCCATAGCCACCATCTGAGGGCTGCTGCGAAATGATTTTGATGATCTTCACTTCCTGGCCGCTGGAGCCACCTCCATAGCCGCCACCGCCGCCGCCCGCTGCCCAGCCGCCACCACCGCCGCCTGCGGACCAGCCACCACCGCCGCCGCCGCCGCCTCCTGCTGCCCAACCGCCAGCACCACCGCCTGCACCACCCGCCGATTCGTGGATCACTTTGATGACTTTGACTTCAGGAGCGGGGCCAGAGTCGCCGTGTCCATGTCCACCGCCACCGCCACCGCCACCGCCAGCACCACCGCCAATGTAGCCCGCATTGGCTACAGCGCCAAGCGCCAGCAAGCAAAGGAATACTTTCATGGTGATCGTTGATCTGGTTGAGATGAACTAAACAGCTGAACTGATGCTACTGCCAGGTGAATCGACAGCTTTTATAGAGCTGCTCCTATGGCCTTGGCTATCTGCGGCTTAAACGCCTCCATCCTCGTTTACGAGCTGATGGTGCTGGTGCTGTTTGCTTCCGGCGGCAGCAGCAACAGCCAACAGCAACAACAACCTCTAGCTCTTGGTGTTTGCTCAAGTGGCCAACAGGCAAAGGCGAATGCAAAGGCAAAGCGAAAGCATCGCCCTCGGAGAGAGATGCTCTTGGCCCATCAATAGAGACGCACTCGTAACATCATTCGCATCTCGTAACTAGAGAGTCAATTGAGCCGCTTCCATTTGCACGAATTGTTACGATTTGTGTTGTGGGCTTTGCATGCGAGCTAGGGTTTGCTTGATTATGTCATACAATTTGCAAGAGCGCAGAAGCTGCTGGCCGAATATAAAAGAGTATGTGAAGTGGCTTTTATGGGAGATGAAGCTTATTTGGGGTAATATCAATTTGTGGAAGGTTTTAAGCCAATATAACTGGGGGGATGAGCTGGAGATGAATGGGCAGGGTAGCTAGCCAGAATAGAGTGCGACGAGGACTTTAAAGTCAGTTGCTCAAGCACAAATCTGAAGTGAGGCTAAAAGTATAAGAGTAGCTAAGGCAGCGTAGTCAATACTCAGAGCTTGAGATGAGGCTGAATACCAAACTAATTCATGACAACCCTGTTGCGGGGTTGCATCCATGAAAGGTAGCTAAAACTCAAATATATTCAACTCAAATTGAATGCTCTTCCTTGAAGAGAGGGTATTCCCCAAATCGTTATAGTCCACTTTGTTTTACTCAACTTTCTTGTGGGTAGCCGGCGCTTATGCAATAAGTCAAAACAATCACTTTTTGGCGCATGGGCAGCTCTTGAATGAGCTCGATTTGAGCTGCAGTCGCCGCGATCAGTGAGGGCAGATGATTAATGAGTGTTTGCTTAGCTGAGCTGGTGGAAAGGGAGAGAGTAAAGCAGAGCTGAAGAGCAGTTGCGACTGACCCTGACATGGTTAATGATGTCGGCCCAAGCGGACGGCTACTGCAGTGAGTTACGCTGCATGCGTTGTCCTTGCGCGTTGCGCATACGCAGCGTGCAACCGGACGAGAAATACGATCGATCATGCGGGCAGGCAAGAAAGTTCTCAATTAGCGCATTAGGATCGACAATTAATCAATTTGTGTTGCCAATAAATATGACAACAACTGGAAACAACAAGAGTTCAGCTCGATGATAAATGGTTTATTTTAGCTTTATCTTTTTGCATTTTCATTCAAGCGAATAAATTCAATTAAATAATATGTTGCAAGACACGCATAACGAATGAAACGTGGGAATTTCTGTGTGCACAACACATACACGCATGTGTGTGTGTGTCTATGCCACACCCCTCACCTTTTTCATCTGTTGCAGCTCACAAATTGGGAATGTGAAAAATTTAACAAAAATCGAAGCAGCGACGCGTGCAACATATTTTCCTTGTCCGATTTTGACTGCCTTTTTTCTATATGTGAGCACATATATGTATGTATATATTTATATCTATATTTTTTGTGCTTTATGCAACATGTTGCATGGCCAAAACAAAAAAGAGCTGCTGCCTGTCTGTTTGTCTGTTTGTCTGTTTGTCTGTTGGCTGTTTATTAAATTTTGCCACGCTGACATTTGTGACGACGTTCAGATATTTTGTGTTTGAGCAAAATAAAGTTGCAATTGCCACAAAATGTTGCTGGGCTCGGCGGCAACCTGCGGCAAGCCAGCTTCCAGCGGCTCCCAGCTTCCACATGACTGAAGGCTTTTATGACAGCCCCCAAAGCCTGTCCAATTCTCTAGCTGGGCTCCTACTTTGTGGTTAGTTTTATAGCCAAACACAATTTCGACAGTCGTTCGCGCAGCTCATTTGCGGCCGATTTTCAAGCGATTGTTGTTAGGTGGCAAGTGTTGCAGTTAGTGGAATACCCTGTAATGCGAAGGCGGGCGAGGTCTAGTGTCAATAGCAAGCGGAGCAGCTCTATTGCTACATTATGTTTGCGGCTCGAAGTATGATTGATTATTATCCTATATTACAGGGTATCTTGTAGTTATTATGCACATATATTAAATGTTTTAATTCAACTTAATTAGCTATCAAAAGCTAGAGCCAACACTTGTTTTCTGCTTTTAATCATTATTTGGCTATTACAGGGCATCTCTCAGTCGCCCATTGCAATGTTTGTTTACACTTTTAAGCTCATATAGCCATAACCATAACTCTGCACCTTTGGCTCACATGTGAGGCAGCTTTTCAAAACGTTTCAGCTGGCTGTCTATCCGTCTCGCTGTCCGTTTTTTGCTCTCCGCGATGTCTGGGCGCTGGGGATCGTGACACGTAGCTGTTGCAACAATTTGAGGCAAACGATTCACTTGTCGCGATAGCTGAGCCCTAAATATGCGCACCTCAAAGAGCTTTACTTATGTCATGAACGCGATCTAAACTGCAGTTTATATAGGGTTCAAACTGGAAACAGTTGGCATTTAAATACAACACACTACAGTTGACCTGCGAAGCCCGACTAAAACAAGCTTATCTCAGAGTGAGTTGAGCTGCGATTGCGCAGCCCAAGTGTACCCTGTATGAAACTCAATTTGTCAGACAATATGCCAAATATCAGAAAAATATTATTTTAAATACTTACATTGTTTGAAAAGAGTTGAGAATTTGAAATGATTAGGTCTCTGATACCCTAGAATCGTTGCAACTACAGTGTATTCAAACATTAAATACTGTTAACACATGTAAGTCAAACGGCAAACGGCAAACTCATTACTCAGTTGCTTGCGTTTGCCATTCGATTAGCATAGAAATCGTATAACTTTATATAGATATACATGTATATATGTATATAATAAATATATATGTATATATACCTGATTGTTGCTGTGTCTCGCTTGTACGTGTGCTTGCATTTGGCTGTTTGACCGTTTGGCGTGGCCGTTGCCAAGTTGATCGGCAAAATGCGTTCGGCCAAGTGGCCAAATGCAACGTGCAACATGCAACATGTTGCACAAATGCTTAAACCGGCTGCCCAATTGGCTTGCCGATCTTAAATTTGCATGTCATGTGAAAAATTATTCGCTTATTGTTAAGCATTTGCTTGGCTTCGTAATTGTCAAACACAATGCGATTAACCCATTCAGATTTGGCCGGTTTTCAGTAACGGGCGACGGCGACGGCAACGACTTGACAGTTGGAACAATCTTATGAGCTTGGCTCGGCCTAAGCAGATCTAATAGAACAAATGGAATTTGATTAAAGACTTAATTTATTTGCGTATGTCGAGGTGAAGCAGCATGTGGCCTTCAGCTAGAGGAGTTGTGGAAGCCGATGGGCTAAGAATGGTATAACTATTAGATATTTACTCAATGATAGCTCCAGATGGCAAACAGAAGAAATACATATATAAATGTAGCCCTAGTATGTGTAGCCCTAGTACGATCATTTTTACGTATATTACACGATCTATCTGCTGCCTCTTGCGTATATTTCTGGCACATGCTACACATTCTCTTTGGCCAGCAGCAATTCAAGTTTTTGCTTGCTCCCTCTCTTAGCTTTATGGACTGTTCGTCTAATTGCCTTGGGTTAATTTCGAGCCGTAGCCCATTCGAACAGTATATTATGGTTGTAATTGCAATTGTGAATTGTCACATGTTTATCTGTCTAGCTGTCCGCCTGTCTGTCCAACTGGCTGTCTGCATTCCTGGGCCAGGTCGATTGTCGATAGGCGATTGGCGTTTCGATTCGCGTGCCCCGTGATCGTAACTCGCCGGCTTATTAAATGTTGAAGGCGCACACGCGGCGTATGCGCAATATGCGAATTGTTATACTTGACTGCGGCCACCGGTCGGTCGCATTCCTTGGCCCATGTCACATTCGCTTTTCGTCTCAATCGTGCTGACAAATTGCCAGCAGTTGGAATTTGACTTTTTGATTGACAACTGCGCAGATCCGGCCTCAACTCTCCGATCGAACTTCTGTGTCGCAGACTTTAAAGTTCAGCGCGCTGCATGGCAAATGCCCGAATCGATTGCCGAAATTGTTTAACAACAAACAGCGACAAATATCAGAGTGTGACGCCCCCTGCGCCAGCAATACGTCAATGCCAAAGCAAAAAGTGAGCAAGAGCCAGGCATGTGAGCCATAAAACGGGGCAAGTCTTTTGCATGTACACAAGCATAGTCAAAGCGGAGATCCAACTGTTAGCCGAGTTGGCTGGTGAAAATCAATAGCAGCAGACAGAGAGAGAGATGGAGAGAAGCAGATACGAGAGGCTCAGAAAAAGAGAGCGCTTTGATTGCAATTCCTCAGCCATTTCCTCAGGCGATCTGCGCCGTCTCCAACTTCAACTCCAACTCCGAACGCTAACTCTAACGTCAGCTACAGGTTTTTCAAATCTGGCACATTAAATTTAAAGGCAAATGAAACGAAAATAATCCAATCAGTCAGCAGAGCACCAACTAGACGACCTTTGAATGCACTTCTTCAAGGACTGGCCTTGTCTTAGCATCTCTTAAGGACCATTTCTTTTACTGTTTTAAGTAAAATATGGGACACATTTTAATTGGTAATTGACAGTTGTTTGACCACATAAAACACTTCGCTCTGTCGAAGGGACCCTGGGGTAGACGCCTGTCCTTTGATTCTACAGGCAATGACATTGAACTTTTGACATTCGCTTAAAACAACGGACAACGTTTCTCATTTGCTGGACTGCGGCTGTGTACTCCTCGGCCGTTAGGTGGGGCTGCGGATTGAGATCCTTGTAGATGCTGGACTCGATCAAGGATAGACGATAGCTGATCAGGTCGACAGTGCCCCTCATCAGCAGCAGTTGCTCGTTATCGATAAGAGTGTTGGACTTCCGAAGTTCCTTTTCGCACTTCTCGGGCTCATCGCCTGCCATCACTTTGAATCGATTGTCAATGCCCAATGTGCACGTCCTCTTCTTCTGTCGTATGACTTTGCGGACGGCATAGAGTATAGGAAAGAGGGCGATGAACGCACCAAACATCGCTGACGCATATAGCCAATCAAACATCTTTGCAGACGACAAAGCGGAACAATCTACAAAATAAGAAATTAAATCTACGTATTCAATTTGTGTACTACGGACGGGCTGTACTGAGTGAGCGTCTGATGAAATCTAGATAAATTTTTAAGTTAAAGTGACACTTGAAGAAAATTCCATTTGGGAATTATATGAAAAGCAAAGAAACAGTTAACAGTCAAACAGGTAAACTACCATAGTCAGTCTACCCACAGCGTAGAGTAGTGACATAAACAACAGTTGAGCCAGTGAATCAACATGGACCACCCTGTGCGACCTTCTTTTCAGATGCTGCCCCGTCAAGCAAAAACGCCAACAATTACCCGCAACAACAGTAACAACAGCAACAGCAACAACAACAACAACAACAACAGCAATAATTATGCCAAACGCCAATGGCTTTAAGACTGGCCAAAACAAAACGACTCAAAATACTCAAATACTCAATACTCGATACTCGCCCAATGATCGCGGCGGCCATTTGAAAGTTGTGCGAAACGAGCGTCTGTCAGTTGCCCAAGCACTGGCCGCTCCACTGAAGGGGGAGTGGCAAAGAGGCGGCTCGGCTGGGCTGGAGGACAGGTGGGCAGCTGCAGCAGCTACATAAACAGAGGGGCCTTTCCTTTCCTTTCTGCTGTTGTTTTGATTTCGTTTGGCTGTCTTTGTGTGTGTCACTTGCTGCGAAAGTCCGGCAAGTTGAAAGTTGAACTGTAAATTGAAGAACGGCTCAGACACACATACACACACATACATCAATTGAGCCCCCAAGCCAATCGCATATCATCATTAGCCAATACCCGAAAATCCCTAGGAGGTCCAAAGCAGTAACAACAGCAACAGCAACAACAGCGACAATTAGTTGGATAGAAGTGAATGTATTCACACGGCCTGGAAAGAGTATTGATAGATGATAGATAGATACATAGATAGTTGTTATAGAACAGGAGATGAACTGTAGATTGAAGAAAGATTTCAAGTAATGAAAAGTTAGGGAAAATAATACTAGAAATTTATATAAATATATTTGAATTAGTTTAAATAGAAGTTGCAATCAGCTAAGACAACACTAAGACCATAATTAGCCAACTAATTGAACCACTTAGTCTGCCTGATTTGTATTGTTCAAATCAAATTGAAAGTTTAAAATGAACTTCCCACCAGAAACCCTTTTCTAAGCACACATTCTCAAAGTTTTCTACAATTTCTCTCAGTGTGTGTTAGGCCTGAGAACCTACTCGCTATACACAAAAGCCTTTATCCAAGTGCCATCAACTTGTAACAACAACATCAGCAGCAGCAGCAGCAGCAACAGCAACGACAAACAACAACAAACAACAACGAACACTTTGCTTCAGTTGGAGCTTGAAAAAGATACTCGGCACAGATAATTTGCCAGCCAGTGCCAAATGTAATCCGCCATATAACCGTCTAACGGTAAGTCAAAGCAAACATAAATATGCGCACAGCAGAAACAGCAACAACAGCAACAACAACAACAACAACGAAAAAATCAAACACACAAACATTTTACTATTTTTTTTTTCGTTAACTGTTTCTACTATTTTTCATCCAAGTGCAGCAGCAACAACAATGGCCAGCTTTTGGGCGAAGGTGGGGGAGTGGGAGGTGTGGAGTTGGGAAGTTGCGGATGCCAAGCAAACAAACAACTTCATGGGCGACGTGCAAAAATTCAATTGCTACAACGTCAACGTCGAGGCTGCTGTCGTCATCATCATTCGTGGCTGTTGCCGCTGTTGTTGTTGTTGTTGTTGTTGTTGTTGTTGTTGCTGCATACATCTCGGTGATGAAGCCTGCAGCCTTCCACTGCCAGTTGCCAGTTGGCAGTTGGCAACTTCCAGCTTCGAGTTTTATGCATTTGTCAGGCTACACTTCGGGCGCCTTTTGCGTTCCAGTAAAAAAAAAAAAAATGCCGTAAAATGTCAGTCAGTCAACGACGACTGCGCAGTCGTGCCGCATGCGCACCCCTTTCTACAAATTTGTTTTCCCTGTGCGCTTTCTTCCAACACATTTGTCTGTTTGCCACACACAAGTTTGAAGTTGATTTTCATTTTTGACAAGAGTTGAAATGTATCTTTCACCAGTTAAGATCGCCAGCTCCCCCCCTCTCTCTCTCTCCCTCTCCCTCTTTCTCTCTCACATCATTCAGAATGTGCGCTCGCCGCTTAGCCTCAGTTCATTTGCAACTGCGAATGCAACTGCACATACCTCTCCTCACCCCGCCTCAGCCTCTCCCTCTCTCTCGCTCTATGCCTCTCTCGCTGCTTCTCTGACTGCTCCAATCGACGCTCCACTTTTCAGAGCCAGCCAACAACAACAGTATTTTTTTCGCTTCAACTAAACAATCAACTTTTCAAACTGTTGTTTTTTCTATTCGCTTTTCTTCTATTCGCTTAATGCTTCGTTTTTGCGTTTTTTGCTCTGCTTGTTGCTCTCTCTAACTCCGTCTCGCTCTCTCTCTCTCTCTCTCTCTCTCTCTCTCTCTCTCTCTATTTGTTATTGTTACTGCACTTTTTTGACGGCTTTTATTGTTTGCCAATTTCTGGACCCGAGCAGCGAAGCATTCCACCACGCATCGACCGTCAACTGATACTCGATGCGCCGCTGTCTCGCTCACACTCGAGCGCTCGCCCAATTCCAATTCCAACGCCTAACTGGTTAGCCTAACCCCCTCTCTACCTCTCCCTCTCCCTCTCCCACTGCCTAGCAGGCAAAGCGCATCCATTGTAAATCCGCTAGGCCAAACGGCGGCGATGAGGAAGCATTTTGTTTAGCTCGTTGCCGATCTCGGCTGCGACGTGTGACTGCGAGGGGATTTTGGTGAGTGAGAGGAGAGCGAAGGAGAGTGAGAGAGGTGAGCGTTGGTGAAAAGGAGGGAAGACGACGGGGGGAGTTGGCAAGCGTTCTCCTTTGCTGCTGCAGTTTCTCTTCTATTTATTATTGCCAATGCGATGGACTTATTGTTGTTGTTCTGCTTCTTCTATTTCGTTGCATTGTTGTTGCTGTTTTTGCCATTTCATCGATCTGTCGAGCAAGCAACGGTTCAAGCTTTGCTTTTGTTTTGGATGCAGCATCTGACGATGTTGTCGACACAAATTGCCGCTAACCTTCATGCACTGACCTCCTTGTTTAGCCGAGCCAAGACTCGACCTGTACCCTAGCCTCTCTCTACCCTTCAACTCACAGTGCACAATAATAGCTGTAGTTGAAGTTTGTATGCATATACATACATACTTATGTAGGGTAGCTATCATTCTCTCCCTCTCTCTCTCTCTCTCTCTGGCTCGCTCTCTTTCAGCTGTCACAGAAAATGTCAAAGTCAAGTTAGTTAAATTATTATACGCCATTGTAGTCATTATTCGTATGTGGAGGTACACAGAAAACCGTTAACATTTAAATTATTGGAATCAATTAAATAGCCATACTATTCTTAATCAATGCCTTAATGTTTGCTTGGCAATCTATTCGGCTATCACCTGATATATTTTAAGCTTAACTTTTGGCATTTAAGAATTTCGGAAACCAATAAACTGTCAAAACATGCGCTTAACTTAACAGATACGATAATGTCAACACTTGGGATTTATTTGATTCATTTAAAAGAAATATTTGTATACCCTGTAAGTGGAAAAGTGATGTAGTTAGGGTAGATTAGTTTTAGCAAAGCTAAAAATGAATAAACGTGTTTTCCAAATCACATAATTACTTAATATTACTTTAGTACAGGGTATAGTTCAGTCGAGTTCTTTTGCAGCTAAGTAAGCTTAAGGTTCTATAATATTTTTAAAATGGATTTTATTTATTATGTTTTTATTTACTTATTTTTTGTACAGGGCAGCGTTTAGTCCATCCCTTTCACACACTTGACACCTACTTGTTTACGCTTAGCGAAGTTTATTAATTAACAAGTGACCAAATATGCAAATTTCGCATATGCCAAATGCGAATCGATGTTCGAATCAACAGCTTCGAATATGTTTAGACCAATTCCCAAGGGTGTGAGGGAGAGAGGGAGAGCGCATTAGACGAGCAACCAGCCTGAGGAGGTGGCAGTGGAGGGAGTGAGGCACAGAGTGAGGTAGAGCGTATTAGGCGAAGCAGCAGCGACAGCAGCAGCAGAGGCAATCGTAGCTTGTAGAAAATAGAAAATTATAACGCGCTGTCTGCCTGCCTGCCTGTCCATCCGTCCGTCCGTCCGTTCGTCCGTCAGTCTCTGCGTCTGTCGGTTCATAAGCAAAACTGGCACAGCAGCGCGTCCAAAACAAAAAGCAACAGAGACTGATGAAAGAGCAAGAAGAAGCAACTCAGAGGCAGAAGCAGAAATAAAAACTATTTACAGTTAGTTGATTGTACCCATTTCATTTGTGAGCTTTTGGATTGTTTTCCCCCACGAGCACAGCAGACAGACAAAAGAGAAGCCAACGAACGCATTGCCGCTGTCTCCAAAAAAATAACAAAAACAAACTGAGAAGCAAAACAACAAAAAGTTGTATATATATGTATAAAAAATTACTTTAGCTTCAATTCTTAGAGAAAGAGTGTGTGAGAGAGAGAGAGAGCTGTGCGGGCGGGCTGCGCTGATGAAACCGAATTATGAACCAATTTACAAATTACCAGTGCACGCGGACAGCCCAAGACTCAGAGCCAGAACCAGAACCAGAACCAGCACTAGAATGGGAACCAGAACCAGTCGCAGTCGCAGTCGCAGAGAGTTGGAAAGTCATTTAAACTGAGCTCTGCGCTCTGGGTGTAGCGACCCGATCAAAGCCAAAGCTGAGCTCAGCTACGCCCCGTTCTAGGCGGGCCATTGACCAAATAACGAACCTCGAACCCCGTTGCCGGAGCCATTTGCACTTGCCGCTCGTATTGAGACAACGTTTATTCTTTTTTTTTTATTACTCCGTTTTACTGTGGCCATTCGTCATCTGCCTGCGCGGCCCAAGAGGTTGCGATCAACTGTGGCTGGAGAAGAACTAGCTTTAAAGCTAGTTTAGCAACTATTTGATTAAGCTTTGTATTGATTATCTGTATAAGTCATAAATGAGGCCTATGAGAATTAGATTTTGGGATTAAGGTACATATTTTATATAAGTTCTTTTTAATACGTATAGGAGATAGTTTAAGTGGATGTCTATAGAGTATGTCTTAGTAGAGCACGCCCAACTTAAGCAGTTCTACTTTTTTGGTCATCAGATACGATCAACTATAATTTGGAGACATAGTATAACTCGAATGGACATCTCTGTCAATTCTTATATTAAATATCAATCATACGACTTGTTGGACGAGCTCCACAACTTCTGCTTAAGCAGCCTTTGCAGCTGCTGGCTCTTCGCTCTTATAAAAAGAAATTGCTTTAGCCAATTCTGCCAGCTTCGACAGCTCTCATTAACCACTCTTATATATGTTGTATACATAAGCATGTGTATCTATATCTCTTACAAGTCTTTAAGCTCATATTCTCATCCAGCTGCTGCTGATCGCTGTGGCATCTTTGCGGCTCGCCATTCACCTCGCACATTCAATTATAATGCCAGCTCCAAGCCGAAGTTCAATCCAGCAGCTCGTCTGTTGAACTCGCCAGCGGCTGCTACTTGACGGCGTACGTTCTGCCAGTTCAAGTGTTATTAATTTGTGAAAGTTTAGCCACGCCCACACTGGCCACAAACCATCCAGCATTCGACTCCAACTTGGACTGCCATTTGCTTCGGCTTCGCTTGCGGCACCTGCTGTGCGCGCTTTTCACACTTAACTCTGACTTCAAAAGCCAAAGCGTTGCGTAGCAGCCAGCTGGAAGCATGCCACATTTGAATTTCAACGTGAGCCGCGTTTTCGTTTTCGAATTCGAGTTCGAATACGATTTTGTCACGCTGATAAACTAATTGGCTCTCTCGCGCTCACAGCAGCTGCTACACACTGCTCCCTCTCCTATCTCCCCACTCGCTAGCCCTCTCGCTCGCTCCCCCTCGCTGTTATCAGTCGATCATTTAAGCAATTACTCATCGAAAAATTTCTAGTGAAAAGTAGACAGAGCTTATCTACAACTCGACCGATAAGAGTCAAAATAGCTGTGACTCAACTTATTTTTTGAGTCTTTGAATATTCTGCTGCTCCGCTTACACTTGAAAGCCAATCTGTGTTGCGTTGCATAAGTGTCTGCAACAGACGAACAAACAACAACGCACACTCTATATAAATAAATAAATAACAAACGAAACTTGTTTCGCTATTTGCTGCCCATTTGTTGTGGCTCATTTAATAATTTTTTTTTTCTTAAAATTAATTCGCTTAACAAAAACCAAATAGCAAAAGGCCCACGGAAAAGTGTAGCTGCTGCCGAACAAAGATACAAAGGCGCAGATACAGATACAGATTCAGATACAGTCGCACTGCTACACAGATACATATGCGTGCCACTCAGTCGGTCCGTCCGTCCGTCCGACTGTCCGTCCGTCTGTGGCTCATTGCGCAGTTAATTTGTTCATGCGCTCAATGCGTCAATACAATTTGACTTTCACTTATTTTTATGCGACCCATTGCAGCGCCCCCTCTTCTCCTCTCCCTTCCCCATCACCGTCTAACGGAGTTGGAGGACTAGCAGCTAAAGATGGAGCTTGCGTTTTGTATACAGCGCAAAGAAAAGTCGCCAACTTGCCAGCTCATTATGCAATTGACTGAGCAAATATTTACAAATCAAACAGCTACAGTTCGACACTCAATTGCAGAGTATCTATGCAGCCGAAAGTATCTTTAAGATACAAACTTGAAATGCTTCGAATGCTAGCAAATTGTTGCTGTCGATAAATATAAAGTAATCTAGAGAGAAAGATATGTGTTGATATCGATCTGAGATAGAGTTTGAGAGTACTTTGGATAATGAAATGACTATATCTTATAAATGTATCTTTAAGATACATATACAAGCGTGAATGTTTTGAATAGTCTCTATAGGGTTGGCTATAAAGTAGAGTTGAAAATAGAAGAGTATCTCAATATTTCAATGTATCTTAAAAATATATATGTGAGCTGCTACGAGGAAGACTCCTTCACTTAATAGATAACAATTTCTCACTGAATGATTCAACAGTCTCTTTAAGTATTATATATATATTCACACTATATACAAACCAACCATCGACTTTGATTAATTTGCAGCTTTGCCGTTTTCTGCATTTTGGTAAATGTCAAAAGTTGCATATTTTGTGTGCCCTAACTGGTAAGGAAACCAATTAATTCTAGTACCTAATTCAATAAGCAGCTCAGCAGCTTGTCGAATGATTCAGCACAGATATTTAGCATAAACTGTTTTTCGGCTACAGATACAGATGCAAAACAACAACAACAACACCAGCTGAAGTAGTGGTGCTGGAGCTTGGAGTGCCGTATCTTTCAGATACGATTTCTTTTAGGTTTTCAGTTTCGGTTTCGGTTTGCAGTTGTTGTTGCCGCTGCTGCTGTTGCTGTCGCTGTTTGGCGCGCGCAATTGATGTTGTAACATGGCTACCACGAGTGCAACATTGCCTGCCCCCCTTCTGGCTCACTCGGCAGCTGTGGCACCTCCTCCGCCCCCGTCTGCGCCTCTATACTCCCCCCGCTGAAATACACACAGAAAATGTGTGACATAATCTGTGCAGCCTTCGATGGAGCTCTTATTATTATTGTTGTTGTTGTTGTTGTTGGTGGTGCAGTTGCTGAGACTCAGTCATTCAATAAGTCAGTCAGAGTCAGCGGCGAACGGTTCAATGAACCGGCGCCGCGTCGCTTTGCCTTTATGTACAATAACCAAAAACAACGCATCGAACAACAACACGAACAACATGAGCAACTTAAATATTTTGCTGCCGAATATGTTACAAATTTTGTTAGTTTTTGGACTCGAACTCTGAGTCGAAGTTGCGACTGCGACTCTCTTGTGGCTGTGGCTGTGCCTGTGGCTGAGACTGTGGCTGAGACTGTGGCTGTGAAATCATTTACTGGTTTTTTATTCGACCGGCAACAGGCGACAACAACAACAACAGCAACAGCAACAGCAACATTAGCAACCACAACAAGAGCAACAACAACAGCTGCAAATTTGTTGCCCTCGTGTTGCTCATTTGGCAGCTTCGCACCTTTTTGCGAGTTTGCAGCGCGTTGCCCATTGTCAAATTGGGGACAATTTCAGCAATATTCGAAAAAGATTTAAAAAAATATGTATTTTTCTTCTCTTTATTTTGAAGTATTTCGAGTGAGTAATAGCTTGAATAATGCCAAAGGTATTTAGGATAAGCTGAATGTGGAATTATGCATAAATAATACAAATAGATCAATTATAGATTGAACAGCTATCGAATATATGTTAACCTAAATAGTTGGCAATGGGTGTATAAGTATAAGTATAAGTTAGAGTATAAGTTAGAGTATAAGAATAGGTATAAGTTTGCATTTGCCATTGGAGCAAAGCTTGAGCATTGAGACGTCAGTGGATCAACGCCTTAACTTGTATTGACTTTTAAGTGTTGTCTCAATAATTATTTTACAATACAACCAATGTCAGGCCAATGCAAGCGGACACCCATAACAACAACAACGACACCAGCAACAACATCAACAGCAGAAACATTGAGTGCAGCAATCATAATTATAAAATTTGCCTCGAGTCGGTTTCAAGCGGCTGTTGGCTGGCTGATCGCTTTTCACACTTTTGTTTATGGAAAAACTAATGCAGGTCGCACACTCTGAGATTGTTGCTGCTGCTGCTGTTGTTGTGGATTGAAAAACATTTCAAAATAATTGTTGAGAAATTCGTTTGGCTCCAGACGAGACAGCGACTCCACGTCTCACGTCTGTCGCCTCTCTTCTCTTGTCTCTTGACTCTGACAGCTGATAGCTCTCACCTCTGCTTGTGCCGCTGCCTCCGTCCCTTCGGAGAGTTCGCTTAATGACCCTATTTTAATTTCCAAGCCTCGCTTGTCCATCGCACTTTGCGGAATTTACATTATACGCACACACACACGCAGCCACAGTCGCTGGGCTTTTGAAAAGCCGCCGACAAGCGTTGACGTTGACTTTTGGACGTTAATATGACGACGATCTTGGCCTTTAGGGTGCCACAGCAAGCAGCAGCAGCAGCAGCAACAACAGCCGCAACAGCTTGAGGAGCCTGAAACTTAAGACAATGGAAATTCATTTGTTGTTGCTGCTGTGGCTGCTGGCAAGGTTGTTGCGTTGCTTCGTTTCTCTCTTATGCTGAGAAATTAGCTGCTTCAGTTATTATTATTATGCTTGTTGTTTGTTGCTGATGGTGGTTGTTGTTGCTGCTGCTGTTGTTGTTGTTGTTGCCAGAGCTGGACAGGCATATCTATTTGCGATCGTCACTCGCCCTGGCACTTATGTTTAGCTTTCCAGCTTGTCGCTGGGGTTTTTTTTTTTGCATCCGCTTCCGCAGCGCTTCTTCTCAGCAACAACAACGATAATTATTGTATTAGCAACAAAAATGTGCCTGCTGTTGGGGCGTTTTCTTCAGTTTGACCTCAAAAACGAAAAGTCGAAAAAGTATTTAATCTAATGTGAAAATCGCTGAAGCGTCTTCAACATTGACTTTGTTTTTAGCTTGTAGTTCATATTGTTGTTGTAGTTGTTGGTGTGACTGCTGATAATGACAACAACGACGACACAATAACAATTTCTTCGACTTTGCTGTCAGCGTAATTTTTTTCGGGCACCGAAATTGACTTTAAGTAAATGAGAACACTTCAAGCTGCTCTTCATTGTTTGCAGTGCAATGACATCAGCTGAAAGTGGAAGCAATAGATGGAGATAGTAGGCGTGGATATAGATAGATATATAGAGTCAATCGATAAATATATATATATTAAATATTTATATATATATATCTCAACTTTTATTCTCATTCAACTTGCGACTAGTGTCATTCGGGTTGCTTTCAACATGTTTGATTCGAGCTGTTCTGCATTGCTGACTTCTGCTCTTGATTCGGACAGCCGTGTGGGAGCGAGTCAGGCGAAAATATTGTATAATCAAATAAATTAAAAGCTGCAAAAGTGATAAGCCAACAGCTACCCTGTTGTCTGCAGTTGCTGCTTGAAAAGTATGAAGTCAACAACAAGTGCTTGGGAAACAATATGCCCCATTCGTGCTCAAACGAGTTTTGGGTATAGAAATGCGCATTTGTCGTCAGTCAGTCACACACTTGTGGAACTTTCCGACTCATGAGCATTTCCATTCCCAATTCCCCGTTGCGATTCCCCCTTTCAATTCCGATTCTGATTCCGATTCCGAACTCGAACATAAATCACAATCATGCATACCACAGCCATAAAAAAATACAACCAAAATTATATGAAAATACAAAACAGAAATTTATAAAAATAAAAAAATAAATGCTAAATGCGAAGATGGCAATGTTTTGCATCGATTAGTCATACGCACAAATATTTTTGCATCGAGCGATAATCAGGGAAGACAAAGGCGCAGCTAAGGCACAGGCAGTGGGAGAGGGAGGGGCAGAGCGCGAAGCTTCGACTGAAGATAAGGCAAGGGCAGACGCAGAGGCAGAGGCAGAGGTGGAGGCAGCGACTGCAGTTGCGAGTTATGAACTGCCCGTTTGACAGTCACATGATCTGTTGTCCCAGCCCCACTCCGAACATGCCGCGATCAGCTCAAGCTGAGTGATCGCTGGGTGGGTGGCTGGGTGGTGGGTGGCCGGCTGGCAGTGCACTGCGCTTAGCATTTGTGCAATTTTAATAAATATTTACATTTGTTTCAAACCAATTTGCGCAATTTGTGCAACTGCTTTGCGGTGCCACAAGCTGCTTTGGAGCCACTCAAAGGCAGCAATAACAAAACTGTGCGAAATATTTAACAACAATGAGCGAGGGAAGCTTCAAAATATTATACGATAATATAAGATAAGATGTAGCAAAAATAATTAATTATTTATTCAAATTATTTTATGAAATTTATTAAATATTTTTTGTTAATTGAGCTTGGCTTAGATCATAATAAACTTAAATACTCAAACTTCTACCCCTATCCGGCTTCTTCCAAGCAAGCTTTGATCACTCACAACTCTTGTGTCAGCTCTCGCATGCATGCATCTATTTGTTATTGTCATCGCTTTGATTTGGCGCGCGCGCTGCTCATTTTGCTTGCAATTTATGAGTGATGCTGGTGGAGGAAGTGGAGGAGGAGGGGGCGTGGCATGCGGGCAAAGTACGTTGCGAAATTGCTCGTCTATTAAAAGTTGTTGGCTGCTGTAGATGCTGTCAATGCTAAATGCAGCTACTTAAGGCCAAACCTCGGCACACGTGGCAGCTGACTGTGCACCGCCCCCCCCCCCCCCATGCCACTCCCTTCCCTTGAAGCTCCCTCTGAAGCGTTGCTCATGTGACAAGCAGATGTGCCGATTAACAGATGAATTTCAATTCGCCGTCGCGACGTGAACTCAGAACTCAGAGCTAAGAGCTGAGCGCATTGAGAACTGCAGCGGATCCATTTCCATGTGGATTCCCATTTCCATGCCCATTGACATCTCGTAGGGGATCTATATTTATCAATGGCTGGCTATGGTATACCAAAATTGGAGCAATAAAAAGCCAAGCGGCAGCCCGCAGATGCGTGCCACAGAAATAGTGAAGAATGCGACTAAATTTAGGCGCAGAGCCAAAGCCAGAGCGAAGGAACTATTCAAATTTACAGCAAATCGAACAGAGTGAGGGAGAGAGAGAGAGAGAGAGTGAGGGTAAGAGAAAGAAATGTTCAAGTTTACAACAAATCGAAGCAATGAGCGAGTGAGGCAGATGAAGTAAGAGGGAGTAAAGAGGGAAAGTTGAAGTCAAAGAAACATGCATTTACACATGTTTCATACAAATAGGAACAGACAGAGTAAGCGATGGAGGGATAGAGAGAGAGAGAGAGTGTGTGTGTGTGTGTGTGAGTGGGGGAACTGCTGCTCGACTTCTCGAGTGCGTATTAATAAAAGAAAGTGCAATGAATTCCCAAATATGTTAAATTGTCTACCAAACAAAGAAACGAATCGCAACAAGGGGACTGAGACGAAGGCCCCCAACAACATGTGTGCAACAGTTACGCGAATGGAAATGGAAATCTGTTTAGCTGAGACAGAGAGAGTGGTGAGTGGAGAGTGGAGAGAGAGAGAGAGAGCAGTCGCTGCTGCTGAGGGCGCTGTAGTTGCTACGGTCTGGGTCGGTCGCGCATTCAACAATGCCCGTAATTAAAATTGAAGTGGAGGCACTAAATTTAACAGCCCCCAATGAGCCAGAGAGAGGACGGCGGCAGTAGGGGGAGGAGTAAGGAAAATGATGAGGAGGAGAGGAAAGGAGCAGATGAGGAAGTATGAGAAAGAGACGGAAGCGGAACAGGGAAAGAGGCTGCCCAAAGATACTGTTGCAGTTGCTCTTGATGCTGTTATTATTGTTGTTGCTGTTGCTGTTGTTGTTGTTGTTGTTGTTGTTGTTAAAGCAAATACTTGCCACAAGTCGCACGAGTCTATTTGGTCGAAGGGTGCTCCTCAAGCGAGGGCAAACAGTACGCAAGTCGAGAGTGAAATGCAATAATAATATATATACATATATATAAATTTATATATATATAAATATAAAAGTGAAGATACAGATACCATTCATAAGAATCGCAGCTGTATCTGTGCTCAGAGGGGTCTGCCGACTGTATATACATACATACATATATCAGTATATATAATTAAAAATATATGATAAATAGATAAGCATTAAGAACAGCTTCTCGCTTCTGTTGTACTCAAATGTCAAAGATGACAGCATCTGATAAATTCGTATATATGCATGTTTACACAAGGAAATGTAAACTGAAGCGAAGAGTCAAAGAACTTATGCATGTGG
This sequence comes from Drosophila paranaensis, assembly GCA_035047545.1. Lineage (NCBI taxonomy): Eukaryota > Metazoa > Arthropoda > Insecta > Diptera > Drosophilidae > Drosophila > Drosophila paranaensis. Next base: position 11,540,499 of record JAWNPL010000145.1, read on the forward strand.
CAGATAAGCTGCAGCCGTATAGGTAGATGGATAGCAGCTAGGAGAAGTCATAGCAAGAATGAGTGAATATATGCATATATGTGAATAGAATCGTAATGTTCACGAAGAGTCTATAAAAAAATTGACTGTTTGTCTGTATAGTATTTATATATTTATGTTCTATAATCAAATTGAAAATACTTTCATTTTCATCCACAATAGAATTCCACTCATAATTTCTCAATTTAAATTCTTTAATTCCTAAATCTGCCATAAAACTCAACTCTAATTCAAGCTCTTTATTTACGTCTGCATTTATTAAAGATAAAGCAATTAGGCTGAACACTTTGAGTATTCCAGCTGCTTCAGCAATTTTCTCTACGCGCCTGAGAACCATTTTATTCATACAATCTTCAAAGATCCCTCAAGCGCTTCAAGGTCATTTATCGGCTGTCGACTGCATGAATAAATATGCAGGCTTATAAGTGAATATTATTATATGCCTGGCACAAGATACAAATGTATCTCAAGAAACGCGTCGCGGCATTCGCACATTCACATTTACATTCATATTCACGCCTACGAGACTGAATGCCTAGAAGTAGGAGACGTCTACGAGTGCGTGTGTGTGAGTGTGTGTGTGTGTGTCAATGTGTGTGTGCTTGTCTTGAGTAGTTGGGCATATTCGTAAATAGTTCATTGCTCCGCTTAGAGCGCGACTTGAAATGTGGATGAGAATGCGAGCGCTGAGAGGGGAGTCCCACACACACACAGTGCCTCATGGACATACACACACACACAGTCACACACACGCGTCTTACTCAGTGCAGTTCATAAATCTTGGCCCTTTGTACTTGACTGGCGCGACTTGGACTCCGTTTTGAGTTGTTGTTGCTGCTGTTCTTCGTCTTCTCCTTCTTCCTCCCCTTCTACTTCATCGTCTTCATCAGGTTGTTTGCTTTTGTTGCACATTGTTTCACAGACTTTTATCTACAATTTTTATTATGACTATTTTAATATTAAACTAATGAATGCGTCGCGGCCACGCCGACTGTGACTGAACCCCGGCACGCCTCCTCCGCCTACCCTGCCACGCCTCCTTCTCGCCTTATTTTTGCAAGACACTTGCCACACAGCCCTCACCCCAGTTACATTTATAAGAGCTGTTGACGACCCTTTTTCGAAATTACAGACCATTGCTAATTTATGCGCCTTTTGTATGATTTCTCCTTCCACCACCTTCAGCTCTATTATTCCTCTCTGTGTACTCTTTCTGTTTGGTTTGGAGCGCCTATACACTATGCACTCATTAAACCAATTGAGCTCATGAGTGTGGGCGTGGCACTGTTGATGGCCATGAATAGATCTGAATATTCTAGCTATTCTATCTATAGAAATATCGACAAACGCGTTTGAGTGGCCGTCAAAGGTAGAGTATCCGCTAGTCGGTCAAGCAATTATCGTGGTCGCTTTTAATTATTCATGTTTGCAGTTTGGAAAAACAATAAAAACGTGCAAAATGCCATTAAGAAATTTTGCGCTCTTGAATAGAAATTGCAGGCGGCAACTGAAGACTGGGCAGAAATAGTTCAATTGAGTGCAGGTGAGAAAACTCTAAGAGAAAGAGATGGCAAGACAGATAGAGAGAGAGAGAGAGAGAGGGAGAGGGGCTGGGGATAAACTTCCCCGCAGCTGTTGTCGCTGCCAGTTAAAATTTACCCAGACAACGTCTCAAATCTTGTGCTTGACTTTCAGCCTGTCAGTTGTTAACCTGGCTAAGAGACAGACTGCGCCATCCCTCTGCCTCTGCCCGACCCTCCATCTCGCTTACTCCTGGGTACGTTTTCTTTTCTTGCTCCAGTGAATTTAGCTGCGACTTGGACTTGGGCTTTGCTTTTCACCTGTCCATCGTGTGGAAATCATGTGAAAACATGTGGCAGTCAGCCAGTCAGCCAGCCAGCTAGTCAGCTAGCCAGTCAGGCATTCATTTAGCCAAGTTTTCAGCTACAACAACAATGGGAGCAACAAATTAAAGTAATTTCCTACCGCAACGTTTCCAACTTCTGCTCTTGTTTTTCTCTCTTTAGCATTTCTTCAAACGTTTTAGTTTTTTATTTAATTTTCTTTTCTTCTTCTTTTTATGTCTCGCGTTAATTGCGACTTTTCATATGCCAAGTGCAGTGTACCAAATTATCTAGCCAAAACTACAGCTGTAGTTGGCTTAGTCTTTAGCTGTGACTGTATATGGGACATGTCTGTACATATAATAAATATATTTATATAAATATATGTATCTATAGTTTTGGATGTATCTATAAATTTAAAAGGTTCTATATCTATTATCTTTAAATGTATCTGTATCTGTGTCTATAACTGATTTATTGCTGTCTATGTCTATGACTTTATCAGCTTTTGGATAGATTTCATTATCTGTATCTTTTATATGTAATAATATGTATATCAAGATCTGCACCTTTAGCCCCATCTCTATCTGGAGTTTCTTTTGCATCTAAAATGAGAACTAAATGTTTGAGCCTGTAATTGTATCCATATATTCAGCATCTATCTGTATCAAAAGCTCTCTATATCATGTATTTCATCATTCAGTTTGAATACGAATCTGAAGCTCTGTAGCTGTAGCTGTAGCTGTATCTGTGTCTGAATTCAATGCCAACAGCTGTGCATTCCGCTTTTACCGCTCTTCTTTATTTTATTTCGGGGTCTCTTTTATTTATTTTTTTTAGCAATTGTTTTAATTAGCCTCGCTGCGAATGGATTTGACACGCAAAACGCGACAGCTTTTTGTTTGTGGCACTGTTGGCGTCATCTTTGGCTCCACTCGGAAGCCATTTGGTGCAGCTGCTTTGCTTTTGGAGCAAATGGTGTCAGTCGCACAGCTAATAAAGCGGCACTGTGTGTGTTCGTGTGTGTGTGAGGCGCAAGCGTATCTCATAGATACATTTGCTCATAAGCATCAATAATGCGCTCTAATGGAAATTGTTGACTGTTTGTCAACATTATTTTTGTTGCTGTTATGCGTCAGCCTCTTGACCGGCCAGCAGGCGGGGCTCGAAAGGGGGGGCTAAGGGAGGCGGGAGGTGTGGCTTGACTGACATTTATCGCTGGTTGCAACAGTCGAGAGACGCCGACACCAGCAGCCTCAACAGCCGAAGCAGCCGCCGCTGCAGCAGCGTTCAACGTTTTGGAAAATTTAGCACAAGGTTGCAGCAGGCAGCAAAATGAGCAATTGTGGCAACAACAACACCAACAACAACAACTTCAAAGGCAACAAAGCTGCAACACCAATAGTTAAAATTTGTTGCTGCTGTTGCATTCAAATTGCTGTTGTTGTTGCTGTTGCTGTTGCTGCTGCTGCCATTGCCCAAAATTGTAAATAAATAAATACTTAATTATGTTGTTCGCTTTTTTTGGTTGTCCACAGAACTGGCTTATAGCATATTGCGCATACGCCGCATTGGCCAACCGGCCTCTGTGAGAATCAATCTGTTGCAGCCGCAACAACTGCTTAAGCTTGTCCATTTCTGCAACAAAGCAATATTTAATAGACTGTCAACTCGACTTTGGACTCTAGATAGTACAGATAATAAATATATTGCAAATATCACGTATACGACAGGTGTGTTAAGTACAAATTGAGCCTGTCAGCAGCTCAAAATTAGTTCAGCTCACGTTGATGCCTAATAAAAGGCGAGTGAACAGCAGCAGCTTGATATAAATATGTTATATAGACTGCTGCAGATCGCGCAGATCTGTCCAGATACTGTCCGCATATCAATGCAAAAGCACTTTGCTGCCGCTGACTAAGCAAATTGTTAATTAGCTGCATATCAGATCGCTGTCGCCCGATAAGTGCATGAGATTCATGCAAAAATAATAAACCGAGCTGTGTATCAGGTGAAAATGGGCTGTCAGGTGAGCTAGATATGAAGAGATTTCCATAAATTTGTGTTGCTATATCAGATTTGAAGATCAGGAAAGTATTTTAAATCGAGCAAGATATGATCAGTTTCAAGTCAGGTGTGAAAATAAAGCGTAAGAGGGGAAATTCTGGTTTTATCTGTATATCAGCTTAAACACAGCTATGTCTAGAGATTGTTATAGCCAACAATTCCCCTGCATCGTGCAAATCCGTCCTGTCAGTAATAGAAATTTCATAGGAATCTCGTCCTAATGCAACACATTGACTGGCGTTGCCCAAGTGCTTGCGCTTCCTTGACTCGTCTAAGACAAGTCTAAGCAGGCAGCTTTAAGTTGGCCCTGCGGCAATCTTTGCAGCTCAATTTCTTGCCCCACACACACACACACACGCACACATTCACTCGTATCTCACTTGTGTCGGATAAGTTCTCTTGCTCAGGAACTCAATCAGCACTTTTGCAGTTATGAGACAAGGCGGCGGAGGTGGCGGTGGCGGCGGCAGCGGCAGTTGCTGTTGCACATAAGTAGACGGCGAAGTTACAGCCACCCACGGACTGCCGCATAAGTGAGTATAAGAGCGGGTGTGCGTTGCATGCGACGCCAGAACAAGCTGCAAAAAAAATCAACAAAAAATGAAACGAAACGAAACGAAGCTAAAGCTGAAGCCAACGACCGCAACTTGCAGCAGCAGCAGGAGCAGAAGCATCGCGCTCCAAAAATGCAGCAGCCAAACAAACCACTCGACTGGCTATATGCCACATGCTACATGCCCCATCCAAGAGTCTCGTCTGTTGCCACGAACCGGAAGTAAAGCACAAATACAAAGGTTGGCTTGGATGCTGCCACGGCTGCTGCTGGCGCTGCTGCTGCTGCTGCATCTGCATCTGCGGCGCTCGCACCAACAGGCCAGCAGCAACCGAGTGCAAGTCGATTTGCAAGCTGCGTCTCAGTCTCTGCATTCTCAACTGGGCTGGCTGGCTGGCTGCTCGGTAGGTGGCAGGTTCTTGGCTGCCGACAGATGTTGCTTGTCGTCATTGTTGCAATCAAAATGGCGTTTACAAACCTCGCTCACAGCGAGCAGCAAGCAGCAAGCAGAGCTCAGCACATTTTCAATAAGTTGTCGCTGGGTTTCGTTGTCGCACTACAAATTGGCCTGGCCCCAAAAATAAACGCAGCAACGACGCCGACGTCGCAGCGAGAACATTTCCAGCCAAGAACAGACACACACTTGTGCATGTGTGTGCATATGTGTGGTGTGTGTGAACTTGCTGTGTGCGTTCGTTGCTGAACGCCTGTTCGAATTTTAAGCTATTTTTATTGAAATTGAGCGATATTCTCAGTGTCCCAAAACGCGACACACAAAGCCGCTGAGAGCGAGTAGATAGCAGCGAAAGAGAGATTGAGCGACACATCAACTGAGAGAGAAAGTGTGAGAGCGCGCGAGAGAGAGAGAGAGAGAGAGGGAGTGCGTGCGTCTCTGTTGGTGTTTGTGTGTGTGTCCCTTGTAAAACTGTGTTAAGTGCATGCTGTGGACTGGGCAGCGGCTTAGCTCCATTGGGGGTTGCAATTGATGCACGGGCAGAGCCAGAACTGATGGCTTCATTGTCACTGCTCTGGCTTGATGCTAACTGCTTCTTCGTCTTTATGCGCCCCATTCTACTGCCCACCCACTCAAGAGCCAGTGACAAATATGAGACTGCAGAGAGTAGAGCGAAGCTTAAGTACTCTTGCCTGATCTGAGATAAATGCAGAGAATATTCTTTAAATTAATAATAAATTATAATTATAAAAATATATATGAAAAATATTTCTAATAAAATAATAATAGTTTTATAAATTATTTTTAAAATATTAACAAAGTAATAAATTTATAATTAGATAAAATTAAAATAATATAAAATAATATTTATTATGGACAGTTTCATTAATCAATAATATAATAATGCATTTATAAATTATTTAAAAACCATTTATTATATTAATCTTCAACTCTTTTAATTTCCCAACTCATTTGTGCTCAACCTGTGGAGCGATTCTAACATACCTCTCGACAGAGTGTAGAGTATAAACAAGCGCATTTTGCGATTCATTCTCGCACAAAGTGCAATCAACACTGCACACTCCCGACTTCCAGTGCTTCCGCCTGCTCATGGCTCCCCTTTCCCTTGGCTGTTCTAGACAAACAGTTTCTGCGCTCTGCTCTACCCGCTCCCCGCTCCCCGCTCTCCGCTCTCTTATCCGCTTCTCTTTCGGTCTCTCTTGTTTTTTATATTTTGTCATTTTTTTTTTTTTTGCTTTTTAATATGCAAAAAGCAAACACAAACTGCGCTTATTACGCTACCCACCCGCCCCCCGCTCCCGCTTGGCCCTTGAGTGTGCTTCGACGCGGCACCCATTAGATGCGAGCTTTGAGCATATGAGAGCTAGCAGTGAGCTGGGCGAGCTGGGAGAACGCCCAGAGCGGCGTGAAAGGGCGCTGCGGCGAGTGGCAGCCGGCGCATCGCTTTCAAGCTGCCAAGTGCCTGGCTATGGGCGTGCTTATAGTTATGACTATGAATATGGCCAGGGCTGTGGCCCGGCTCTAGCTCTAGCTCTGGCTATTGCTCTGTCTCTGGCTATAGCTCTGGGCTCTTGGCTGTTGACTGTTTGCGCCGACTGCATCTCGCCTCATTTCGATTCATTTGCGCTCGTCGCAGTCGCAGTCGTAGTCGCAGTCTCTTCTCCCTGCTCACACACTCTCGCCGTCTCGCTCCTGGCTGTCGTTCTGTATGCTTTCCATATCTTCTTTGGCTCCTCAATTTCCAGTTTTATGCCGCTGCTGGCGTCGCTGCTGTTGTCGCTGCTGCTGCTGCGGCTGCTGTCTGTTCGCTGTCGCTTTTCGCACATTTCGCCCATTGTGTATATTTGGCAAGTTGTGCGCACTCAGCCGCCGTCAACGAGTCGGACTCGCTGCCGCTGCCGCTGCTGCTGTGACTATGCCCTGCGCCCGTATCCATGGCCGAGTCCGAATCCGAGTCCGAGCAGCTGCTGTGCTGCTGAGTGGAGTGCTCTCTGCCGTTTGCTGTGCGCCTGTTCTGAAACGACTCAAACTGAGAGAGAGATAAAAGCATCTTGTGCTAGATGATGCTTCTGTGTTGATAAGACTCAGGCCCCGCTACATCTCAGTCTCTGTCTCAGTCGAACGTAGATGTAACTGCCTCTGTGTCCGTATCCGTGTGTGTGTGTGTGTGTCCGTGTGAGGGTTTGTGTGCATATCTGCGACTTTTGCGTGAAAATTGAGCACAATTTCTAGATGCACACAACAAATATATTAAGCACTCACACTCACGCTCGCAGGTTAAGTTGTTCTTGTTTGATTTGAGTGAGTTATGAAGTTGGAATCGGGTTGCGTAGGCGTCTCATCAGACTTGGCTCCAGTTGTCAGTTGCGCTGCTCTTTAAGCGGCGATTTATTGTTGTACTTAGCTCGAGCAGAGCCAATGCCCACCAGAGAGAAAGAGAGAGAGCGGGAGAGCGGAAGAGAGGGAGAGAGAGAGGTGACATTGTGATATAGCATCTGTGCAGAGGTTTCTATTATTGGGGTGTGTAAAAATGCATTTACCGTTAGACCTAGCCAGGGCCATAAACAAACCAAAAAGCGATAGACGGCAAGCTTTGAAATGATGCCATGCATAGGCCTACATAGCTGTAAAATGCAACTGCCACACACGAAACCTAAAAGAAACACAAAGTCTATGAAGCGAGAGATATGGAGACAAATGCATCGATACAGCTCAAATGTAAAATAGTTGATGAGGTCGAAAATGGATGATGAAGATGGGATTGATGATGATGGAATTGAAGAGAATAGTGATGATGAGAGTCAGAATGATCAGAATGAATGAATGTGGGTTGATATGATGATAATGATGCGAAAGAATATACATTATGAAAAAAATAATAGTAGATTTATATACCTAACAAAAGAAATATATATGAGAAATATATTAGCCAAGGAAAGCCTCTTTTATGGCAATTACTAACAGAGTTCATTAAAAATTGAAAGTGATTAAGATCATTGAATAGATTTACTCATTATCCAACATGTGTATCTGAATACCTATATGAACTCTATTACAGATAAAGACAAATGGAAACTTGAGTTGTCAGGTAATTAATAGCTGATTCGTGGTCATAAAGTTCTCTCGCCGCATCATGGCTCAACTGTCCTTTTGACACGTAATTGGGCAATTTGCATGCATCGCATACAGATTTTAAATGCTGCGGCACTTTCACTTGGACAGGTAGTTGCCTAGTTGCTGCTTGTTGCTTGCAGCTTGCAACTTGCCACTGATGCTGCATGCGGCAGTCATATTTGCTCTAGTCATAAATTATGGCTAATTATGCGGCATCTTGGCCAAGATAGAGCTTGGCCCAAGCTCCATGCAATTCGACCAGTTCGAGGCCTACGTCAGTTGCTGCAGTTGCTGTCGCAGCAAGGTGGGCGCTGGGGGCCAGGCAAGGGTGAGCATTACGAAATTTTTGCAACTAAATTTTGTCTACTTTCATTTTTGTGTTGTCTGCTTTTTGTTGTTGTTGCTGCTGTGGTTGCTGTTTATAATTGTTGCCTAGGCTCGGATGCATTTAATGGCCGCATCTCAAAAATTAGCCGCAACTTTCAAAAGAAAGTTGATTTTTTTGGCCACCAACTAGCAGCTGTTGCTATTGCTGTGCTGCTGCTGCTTCTGTTGTTGCTGCTGTTGTTCCTATTGTTGGGCACTTCAAGGTCATTCAGTCAGCTCAAACAATAGTTAAATTCTACTTTTGTCGTATGGCATTCCATTATTATTTTTTTTTTCTGTGTTCAACTTAATTAAAAGGCAAACAAAAAACAAAAATACACAAAAACAAGTAAGAAAACTCTAGTCGGCGGTCCCGACTAGGAGATACCCTAAACCCCGCGCTATCTGCGTTAAAATACTGCATAATTAGCATTTCGTATAAACGCACAGAAAACTGAATTCAATTCATTTCAATTGTTTAGCTAATAGCGTCATTTATGGTTCGATTGAATAGCGCCATCCAAGTTTCGAACCAACTGAGCAGCTGATAATTCGCAAATCATAGCGCCATCTATTGGAAATATGTACACTAAAACTTGCGGGTTTTAGAACTTGCTAGATGCACGCAGCTCAATGTGTATGTGTGTATGTGTGCACATGTATAGGAAAACAGTTTGCTTTGTTTTGCTGGTCACGTGTTTGACCGATTGACCAAACGTTTTGTTTAATAACTTCTGCGCGAATTAATGGATTTGAATGAAATTTTCAGCTTATGTTCAACATATTTTATTACATTTTTTCCAATTTTTAAAAATGTAAACCCATTCATTTACTGGCTTTGAGTGCAACTAACCTCAATTTAAATATTTGGGGAAATTTGGAGCCGGTATCCAAAATTTAACAAAAATCAAAATTAGAGAAAATAAATATAAAACTTACAAAAAAATTTGGGGACTATAGCTATAAAGACGTGGGAGATATAATTTTATAACTAACATTCGATAATGTTTTTAATCGATAACAATTAAATTAAAATAGTTATCGACTTTTTTTAACAAACTCGATCTTTTCGTGCTATTCACGGACCTACATAAAAAATTTCAAGTCTCTAGCTCTTATAGGTTCTGAGAACGACGCGTTCATACATACGGACAGACAGACGGACAGACGGACAGACGGACAGACGGACAGACGGACAGACGGACATGGCTATATCAACTCGGCTTGTCATCCTGATCAAGAATATATATACTTTATGGGGTCTGCCACGCCTCCTTCTGCCTGTTACATACATACGCCCTCCAACAAAAACATTATACCCTGATTTTCCCATTTTCAATGGGTTCAGGGTATAAAAACCAAACTGATGAAAATATCGTTTTTTATCAGCACAGCAGAAAAAAAACATATTGAAAATAATACAAAAGCAAAAACAAAAAGAGCAAACGTTGTCGAGACATTAACCACGATAATTATACAAAACAATGCTCGAAGCTCCAAAGTTAGCTGCGCATACAGCAGAAATTGATAAGCATTTAGAATAGATACGCGAATATACGACTAGCTAGTGATTGCTGGCACACACACACATACACACACATACACACACAGAGATACACACACTCACACACCTACTGTACTTTACAAACATTTGCCATTCGAGCATATTTCTTGCTTCTTATATACATATTTTACCCAATTTTCGGGTCTTATCAGATTAAAGGGAGATAAACAAAAACATTTAAGGCGAATTGATAACCTTTTGAATAATAATGTGAACGATCTTTATGTTGGCACAGTGTCAGGCCGTAAAGGCTTATCAATTTCATTTTTATCTGTTTATAAATGTTCGCAATAATTTGGCTAATTATAATTCATTTTATGATCGCGCATATTTGCATTCGTTTTATGGCCAGCCATAAAAGAGGCCCAGTCCCAGGCCCAGACCCATAGAAGCCCTTAAAGGAGTTCCAGTGCAAGTGCGAAGATTGCCTAAGAATATACACGGAATATGTGAACAAGGTTGATAAATATGCAAGGTTGATAAATACCTAGAGAGAGGGTGAGTTGGGCTAATGAATAAGCCCTAATAGTATGACTATGCCCTCTTGGTATATCCACTGAATAAATGGATGTTCATATAATGCAGTGTAAATCATTTACCACCTATTAAAGATAGGGAGAAATCCCTAGGGTGACTTTTATTAGAGTGACCACATCACCTGAAGTCCCTCTACAAGCCAGCATATTTGCTGTGTGACATCACGCTTAAAAGAGTTTTAACTTTAATTTACTCAACTGTTGAGCCACAGTAAACCACCTTTTGGCCCTTTTACAGCTGCATTCAAGTCAGGGCTTCTGTCACCAAGCAGCAGCCTCTGCAGCCGCAGTGAATGCCCCTGGGCAGGGCAACTCCAACTCCAACTCAGACTCTGACTGAAAATGTTCTGGCTATGTCGCCGTGCCTCATCATCGGCGACGTGTGTGGTCAGCGGACAGCGGCTCAGACCAGAACCAGAGTCAAGAGACAGACGCCGTGGCTGGAATGTTGTTAGTTATAAAATGGCCACAAAAAAAAACAACAAAAATAAAGAAGACTGAAAATCATAACTCGAGCGTGGGTCGTGCGTCTTTCCTGGACCCGAAAGTCGCAGCTGAACCTGATATTGACGCGGCCGCTGATGCTGACGCTGGCGATGACGATGACGATGATGAAAGGTTGCTCCGGAGTGTGAATTAAAATGTCGATGTTCTCCGCTTTACATGCGTAGCAATGGTAGTTGCGACTGCGGCTATAGCCGGCTATAGCTCGACATCGAAATCGAAAACTCGTTGTTTTATGAGCATAGAAATTCTGACTTTTTTTGTTTTTCAAGCTCACATACATATGTATATAGCTCTCACATATCTCTTCCTCTTCCACATGCACTCGCCCACAAAGCGAAACTTGTTTTGTTTTTCTGTTTTGTGTTTCTCGTCTCTGTTTGCCGTTCTTGTTATTATTATTAGTTTTCTATTTCTATGGTCGCGTTGGTGGCTAGCTTTGAATAATGATGATAAGCAACGATCTAACCAGCCAGCCAGCCAGCCAGCCAGCCAGTCAGTTAGCCAGCCAGCAAACCAACCAACCAGCCAGCCAACCATCCATCGAGCCATCCGGTCTGAGCCAATCCAAACGAGTACAAACATGTAGATACCAAAGTATCTTTGTATCTATAAATGTGCACACATCTATCTGGCTGTCGTTCTCTTTTTGATTATTGACTTATTGTGCTCGAATCGTCGCCAGGTAAACAGAAATATCGTCACGGCCAGCAAAAGATACGTTTGGAGTCGATTCAAGTCTGTGCAGAGACAGACAAAGTATCTCTAACCTGTACGTAATTTGTTTGATTAGTAAAAGAACAGCAGAAGATACTCCCGAAGTATCTGGGCAGTACTAAAATACTCTGGAACTATCTAAACCATTCTAAAATACATTTGGTCAGCTAAAGATACTCCCAAAGTACCACCAGATACTCCCGAAGTATTAAGTTCCATTTTCATCAGCCGAAGCCTCTCTCGGTCAACTTAAGACACTCTCGAAGTATCTCAAGCCTATGCAGATACAGTTGAAGCGCACGCCTGTCCGTTTTGATGTTGTTGTCATCAATTTAACAGCAACAGCAACAACAGCAACAGCAGCAGCAACAACAAAGGCAACCAGAGACAGACATTCTTTGAGACTCTGTTTTTCGTTCTCATAATTTGTTTGTCTCGATTCCCACTCTCAGTCCCGTTCCCAATTCTTATTTTTTTTCTGCTTCTTGTTCTTGTTCTTCGTTCGCGTCGCCGACTGTGAGAAAGATTTTATTTCGTTCAAGTGGTTTTTGATTTAACACCAAACAACAACCGAACAACAACAGCCAAACAAGCATTGGAAAATATTTTAATGATGCGTCGTCAATGCAATTCGAAAAGAAAGAAAAAATAAAAGATAGATTTCTAACTTGTTTGGTGGCCTCTCACCCTGTCTCGCTCTCATTCTCTCTCTCTCTCTCTCACACACACACGCTCTGCATGCTTTCTACTCTGCGCTGTTCTGCGGCTTGATTTCCATGACATGCGATTGATTAGCCACCGATAGCTGAGCATAAACTACCCTGCATTGGGAATTGCACAGCAAAGGGGTAGATCGAGAGAGAGAGACATAGGGGCAGGGAGAGTCTGAGAGAGAGAGGGAGAGAGAGAGCGCGCGAAGGATCGACAGACCGAGAAACCACTCGACAAGCTGGCAATCGATGCGGCAACATCTGTCACGGCTGCTTCCTGGAGGACACTCGGCAGCAGCAACCACATTTTCAGCCTATGCTCAGCTCTGCATACGAGGCATGCCCATGCTCAGCTACAGTTTGTAACGCTTCAATTAGTTATGCACAATGAGGAAGTAATTGAGAGTTTAGCATATATTTAACTTTCAATTAGTTAATCTTTGGCTTATGTAAACAGTAGGTGTGTTAGAGACTTGACTATAAGCAAGATCAGTTAAGCATATATAAGCATATTTGCTAACCTCTACCTATAGAAAAACCTCTGATATCTGCCAGTTGAGTTCTCTGCTACTCTTACTTGTTTATAATCCAACTTGAAGATATCATTTAAACTTCGTTCTTCAGATATACCTTTCGCATTGTGGCACCATTTTAAGCCTTTGCATTTAAGTACAGGGTATTAGTTCCAGGATAATTATATATATGTAAGTAATTCTGGCATATATACTTTACTATATGCAGCAGTTGCTTTTGAAGTAGCCGCAGCTGATGCTAAGGACTTGCATTGCGGCTCATTAATGTGACACTAATCATGTGACCTCGAGTGTTCGGGTTCTGCCCCGCTTCCAAAATAAGTTTTCCACTGCCACTCAAACACACACAGAGAGAGGGAGAGAGAGAACAAAACCGAACCATTCATAAAAATGCCATTCTATTGCTTTCTTCACTCTATGTGGCACCTTTCTTTCCGTTTGTATTGGTGTGTGTGTGTGTGTGTGTGTGTGTGTGTGTGTTGATTGGAAGCGCTTAGAAAAATCAACACAGCGAGAAATGAAAACTGGGAACTGGCAACAGGCAACTGGCAAAGGTTGAGCCCAAATGCACTTTCAAATAGATACAAGAAAACACAAAAAACGCGCGTAGGTAGCTGCTGCAACTAGGTTAAAGCAAGACAGGCAGAGTGAGTGAGAGGGAGAGAGGGAGGGAGGTGTAGAGGGCGAGCTATGAGTGATATACATTTTCACCTTTAGCAGTTGCCGTTGCCGTTGCAGTTGCCGTTGCAGTTGCAGTTGCAGTTGGATGTGCTGCATGACGCGTGTCAGAGGCAACCAATTAGCAGAGAGACTCTGCGGTATCTGTGCAGTCTTTTGTGTTTCCGATATAGGGGTTGCACCTAAATACACGCAGAGAAAACAAAAATATCACTAGGCATAGCTGCAGTTACTAACAGCTTGAATAGTGAGTCCACATTGAGCGAAAAAAAGTAGCACTAAGTATTTATATATATAAAATAGGTTAAGTAATATACATTGCAGTTGAAATATTTGTGGATACTTCTGGATATACAGCCATATGAGATTTGTCAGTAGGTCCTACTTTTGTTCAGTGTAATGTAGACAACCTGGCCATATACATATATGTATAGAGCACTCAGCGAGAACTACTTCACATATACTCTTAATAGTTTGTATAGGTCCCGATTTTGTTCAGTGCAGTTAGTTACCCTAGCCATGACACTGATGAGCCGCAAACTGTGCAGGAAGCTTCTTGCCAATTGACAAGCGGCATTTAGGGGATAATTTTCGGGGAATGTGTAGCGTTTGCCCCCCCAAAAACAAGCAACAAAAACAATGTAAAAAAAAGGCAAGAGACAAACTGTGCGCAGGACGAAGGACGCAGAACGCAGGCGCAGCGTGTAGGCAGCCAAAACTCAAATAAGGGGCGCAGGACACTGGAAAAGGACGCGCTCCAACAGTTTTTTGTGCGAGTCACTGTAACATCTGCTCAAACCTCATCATCGGCCAGTTCATTATGATGCTTACGATGATCATTGTTGATGTCCTGGCCGTAGGACATGTGCGTTTTTAGTTATTGAAATTTTTACTTGTTTTGTCCCGCTCGCCGCTTTGTGCATCGAGTATTTAATTGCAGATAATATCGACAACAAACAGCAGGCAACCCGACTCAAGGATCGAGGACCAACAGCTGAACTCGCCGGAAATGCATCTGTGGCCAGGACATTTGTGGAGGCGCGCGCACGTGTCAATAATTGTGCAGTTGCTGGGGAGCCTCGAGCATCAGCTGCCGCACTTTAACGACCAACTCACACATCATAACAGCAGCTATACAAATCGAGTGAGATATTTACCAACACTGCTGGCTGAGAGTGGTTGAGGAGATGAGTTGGCTTTTCTTTTGTGGCTTCTTTATTACTTTTAAATGGAATATTTAGGGGGATTAGCATGCACTGAAGAGTATGAAGAACTAAAAGGATACATATAAGCTAGTTCTATCAGTTCTATAGTTAAGTCAAATGTGGTAAATGAACTAGTTCTTTTTACTCCTTTTCTGGAATAGTTCTGTCTCTGTATATTTCTACATATCATAACAGTTTCGAGATCTCAGTTACGAGTCTCATTCTATCTATCTCTCTTCTTTCCTCTCTCTCTCTCTCTCTCTCTCTATCTGCTTCTCTCCCTCTCACACCCTCTCCCTCCTCCTCTCTCTTTCCTATTGAAAGCCCTTTTCGATTGTTTCCTCTCATATTATGTAAGCATTCTACAAATAAGCTTCAACCATTTGACAGGGCCTAGTAACTGAAACTCTTTCTAGCGTAACAGCTTAACTGTCCGAATTGTTATTGTTGGCCATTGAATTGCGTTTAGCGGGCTTTCGCAGCAGCAGCAGCGGCAGAGGCCGAGGCAACAGACGCCCAACAAATGCAAATTAGTTGCGCACTTGGCCAACAGTTAGCTGTGAGCGCTCATCTCTGGCAGCGCGGCAATTGCAAAAGTAACGGCAAAGCTAATGCCAAAGACAACAAACAACAGCAACTCAACTGCTAATGTAATTTTATTTGTAAATGCCATAAAGTTGGCAACACTTGCTGTGCCAACAACAGCAGCAGCAGCAGCAGCAACGGCGGCGACGGCGGCGGCAGAGGCAGCAGCAATACAAATGAATTATGTTGGCTGCCCAGCAGCAGCCTTCGCTCTGCACTCCACGCCAGTCGCCGCCCCTCTGCTGCGCCCAGCCAGCATGTAAGCCACACAAATGTGGCTCGAAACGTTTGCAAATGAAGTTCACGAGATGGTCAAGACGATAATGTTGGCGAGCGCATTTGCCAAGTCATGAGGCGAATTCACAACAACAACAACAACAACAACAACAACAATTCAGTTAGTCAATGCGCGTCGCAGCGAACGAGTTTTTGCGCTGTGTGTTGTTGTTGTGTCCATTTTGTCGCCGTCGCTGCCCTCAAATAGTTGGAAATCAAATCAACAACAGCAAACAGCAACTACTACAAGTCTAAAGCTGAAATCTATGTATGTAAAACTCAATTGAAGCGCATCGAGCGCTCCCCAAACGCGTTGTCGCCCCGCCGCCTTTTCGCTCCACTTTTTGCTTTTGCTGTTTGCCTTTTGTTTGATTTAGTTGCTGCAGCCCGTTGCCCCTTGCCCGTTTGCCCGTTTGCCCGCTTACCCGCTAGCCGAGCCCTGCCCTCGGCTTATGCATACGAGCGACGCTGACTTCCAAGCCCAAAGCTGGCTGCAGTTCCCTCTCTCACACACACACACACACACATATGCGCGCGCCATAACTGAATCTGAATCTCTGCCAGCGTCGCTGCTGTCGCCGGCGTCGCCGTCGTCGTCATACAAATATTTAGTAGAGTATGAAGTAGTTCGGGTTCGGTACATAAAATGTGTTGACCTCAGTTGACCTCGTTTCAGTTTCTTTTGCTGTCGTTGTTGTTGTTGTTGCTGCTTTTGCTACTCTTTTCTTTTTTTTCTTTTTTTTTTGCTTTTTGCAGCACTTATTTTATTTGTGCAAACGTTTTAATGAAATTTCGTTTCATTTTTTCTCGCTCTTTCTCTCTGCTCTTTCTCTTCTTCAGTCTTGTTGTTTCTTTGTACTCCAACGTCTTCGCCTGCTCTGCCTCCGCTGCTGGACACATTTAAGCGCGCTGCTGAGTTTTTCAATTAGAAATCATCATAATCGTATCTCTTTGTGGTTCCACAACCTTTCCAGCAGGGGGCGATGGGCAGAGCAGGGGGGAGGCGTGGCTGCAGCTGCTGGAATTCCCTAGCACAGACAGCGAGGGCCGCGTTCTGTCTATGGCTCTGGTCAAAGACTCAACTCGACTCGACTCGACGCGGCTCGGTTCGGTTCGCCTCGCAGCCTCAAATAGTCTTTTGGCGAGTGTAACTCTTTTTTTCAGTCTTTCTTCTTCTACTACTCTTTTATTTCTACTCCTCTTTTTATGTGTGTGTGTGTGTGTGTGTGAGTAGTTTGTTTACCTCGCTTAATGTTGTTGATGATTACTTTCACCGGACAGCAACAGCAACCAAAGTCTGAGCACAACAAAACACAGTTATGACAACAACAGCAGCAGCAACAGTCAAGCGATTGCTGAGGCAGCAGCAACAACAACAACAACAACAACAACTGCAAGCAAAAACGTAGCAAAGTTGTTGCTGGCATATGAAATATGTTTGAACATAATGAGGCCAACAGAGTTGTTGCTGACGAACTAACTCCAACTCTGACTGCAATGATTGCAGGTTGCTGCTGCCGCTGGCAATGCAAGCAGCAACATTCGCTCTAATAACAACAGCAACAACAACAACAACAACAACAGAGGCAGCATCTAGCAAAGTCTTAGAGTACGTAATCTGTATCTGAATCAAAATGAAAATTTGATACAATTAGCAATAGCACAAAAAGTGTTGTTGTTGCTGCTGCTGTTGCTGTTGCTGTTGCAACTGCAATCAATCGCTAGCATATTTGCTGCCACTCCAAAGCAGCTTTAAGCTCACTTTAGTTAAGCCTAAGCCAAACCATAAGACCTTAGGCAGCTCTACAGCCATAGATTACATGTTGATAGATAACTTTTAATCTTAAGCTAAAGCGAGCATAAGTGTATGTATGTATATGATCTCATATGCAGATGTTATTATATAATATGCAAGTGCTTTCTGCAACACCTTCTAGGTCCTTTTAGTAAATCTTTCTATTTTAGACTAATTTGTGGTTTTCTTATTTCCTTTGCTGTTGCCTCAAATATGTCCTGACTATGCCGAAACTCATATTTTGTGAAAGAGGGACACATAAAATATATATCATCCTATAATATCCAGCTATCTGCAGCAGCTTAAACTAATCTTATATATCCTAAAAATATAATTAAACTCCAGATCTCTTTTCTTCTTTATCTGTTGCATACCTTCCCTCTGTACATCTTTCTTTAGTTTGCTCCCCTCTTCCTTATCCAACCCCCCACACATCTCGTTATCTAATATCAATTTCTATCTCTCTTATATCTTCCCCATCACCCCGATTTCATACATCATCCCATATAATGCCAATTTCTAGTTGTCTTTTGGGTTTTACAGCTTTACAGTTTTCTTATTACTTTCTATTTCCTTGGCACGCATTTCGTGAAGAGCCATGAGGGAAAAAACCTCAAAAAAAAACCTTTAAAAACGAGCAAAAAATATAATAAAAACCCGTTAGGTAAATGAATTTCGGTGGCAGCTACCAAAAAGTTGACATGCATCTCATATAACGCGTACCCAAAACTACAAAAATACAAAAACAAAATATAAAAAGATAGAAAAAAAAAGTTCAAACTGCGCGACTCGTCTTTCGGTTCACGTTCACGTTCAAAAATTTCATTGTACCCACGCCGACGTCTGACGAAGCGACAAGCGGAAATGGTAAACATTACCTTTACCTCTACACTTGCAACATGCCACACAGTGGAGCGGGCGGGGGGAGGCAGCTGGCGGGCCGAGAAATGGGAACTGAGAAAGAAAGACAAAAAACGGTTAGTTATGAAACCAAAGCATCATTCAAAAGGCAGCCGCCAAAGCCGCCCGCGCTGCTCAACACAAAAAGGTAAGTGGGGAGGGCGCAGGGGGGGTGGAGTTGGGGCTACATTGGGGCAGTGTACAAGAGGTGACAGACAGCTAACCGCTGGAGAAGCGCAGTCGGGCAATGCGGACGCAGTTCGCACAGCAGCAACTTTCCAATGTATGTACAACAACAGCAACACACAACAGCAACAATAACAAATAACAACAAACAACACACATTTGTATAATATTTCATTATAGTTTCGCTTAGTTTTTAACCACATTTGCACAGCTGCTTGTAAATTTTCGGGTATACGGAAAAAGTAATTGTCGCTGGCAACAGCAAAAACGAAAAACCGAGAAACTGGGTGATAAACATTTTTAAAAATATTAAATTATAGTATGACATTTATTTAACGTAACTCAATTTTCACTTACATAGAGCACTAAATTGAATTTTTCTTAATATATGATTATATAACTGTTAGTCAACACTGGACTTGCAGCAATTAAACTGCAAATGTATCAGCAACTAATCAAATCCAGATAGAGCTGTCAGTTTAGTTCTTTTTAGCCAACACTGAGAACTATACTGCTGTTTGCCAACACTAACAGCTATTGCAAATGTAGTCACTGATAATCAACACTGACAAGAGTCAGTCCAGTTTGCTAAGCAACACTGACTGACCAGGCAAAGCTAGTTACTGGTATTCAGCTCTGGCTGAACACAGAGCCAAAACAATCTGCTGTTAATCAACACTGATTCAAGCAACAAATCCATTTACGCTTTGACAACACTGCCCGCAATTAGTTGACTGGCGTTAATTAACACTGGCTCTCAGCACTTATTGTTTGAGTGCTTTTCCAGCACTGTGCATCAGGCATAATTAAAACAAATACCAACAACAACAACAAAAATACTAACTAAATACATGT